>VDFB02047397.1:124838349-124862342 GCA_007258455.2 Sequoia sempervirens
AATTAATTTAAAAAAAAAAACATCAGTGGGGAGGGTCGAAACCCTCCCCATTCTCTTATGGAGGAGGCGCAGCCTCCATGGCTACGCACAACAACCATTACGGCTGCTGGGCACAGCCCTAGTAGGGTTGCGCCCACTCCTCATTGGAGCCGCGGCTGGGCCATAGGCTCGGCTGCGGGTTAAACACAATTTTTTATTGTTTACTTTAAAATTTGATGTGTATTAACTTCGATTTGATTTTTATGAGTCCATTAATAAAATTCGGATTTTCATTTAATATACATATATGTATATATATATATTTATATATATATATATATATTTATATATATATATATATATATATATATATATATATATATATATGTAAGGTGTATGTATTCCTTTATTAAGTAAATATATATATAGATGTATATATATATATTTATGTGTATGTATTTTTTAAATTTATTGGGTAAGTAAATATAATTCTTTTATATATATATATTTAATGGATATATATATATATAGAGAAAAATTATTATTAAGGTTTTTAAAGAAAAGAAGAGTAATTTCAATATTTCTTTTTAATATAAATCTATTTTCTTTTAAATTAAGTTGTATGAGAAGATTTATATTGAGAAATTATAGAACAAATATATAGAGAATTCATCAAAATCAGAAAGTTAGATTAAATTATGTAGTTATTTTTCTTGATTATTGAAATAGATCTTTTAATTAAGATGATTTTAATATATGATGATTTCAAACTGATGCATATGGATTTAATATATCCAAATGGTAGATGCGTTTTTGATTTATTGGTCTAAATTTTGGGAATTGGGTAAAATGGGGAAAGTTTCTATTGATCAAGTCTTCCCGACCAACCGTTAAATGGGGATTGTGAATGTTAAGTTAAATTTCTTGTGTTAACTAAGGATGTGTACATGGCTTTGTTTGAGGTCATCTCCGTATATGAACATCGCATTGTTGTTTGTTATGCACGATAAGTCTCTTTTATATGGATTTCAGTTGTATGTACACCTTTTAAACCTTAGTTAGAGAACATAGATTTCCATGTTATGTTTAGGGGAGTGGCTATTTGTAAGGGCCGACACACAAAGTGGTGTCAGGGTAACTTACAAATAGTTAGTAAGTCAGTGAAAACTAAAGAACACAATAGTTAAATTTAAAACACTTAACAAGATGCTTATGCCTCTCTTATGACTCTTGAGCTTCTTCAGTCATGAGTATAGGATGAGAAGGCCTGGAATGGCAAATCGGTGTCTTGATTCTTTAAAAGACATACGATTCCACAATAGTATGCAATAGGGGCCGGGTTTCATAAGAGGTTACCAGGGTAACCCAAGGATTGGGGGCCGAAACCTAGGAAGAAAAACCAGGGTAACCTTTGCATCATTGTGATGACACTCCACCTAGAATAACAGATTACCCTTGTATGTGTAGTATATTCAATTGTTTAAATCTGGAAGCAATGTAACCATTAGATTGTTTTGTACTAGTGTCTAGGGTTAGTAGATTAGGTCCAAGTAACCTTATTACTATCTCCTAGCACGGGGGGTGGACCTACGGGTACCACATGGTTGGGTGGAACGTGCACCTTACTCCGTTGGGTCCCCAGATTGATCATGGCATCGAGAGGTTCATGGATGGAAAGCTCACACTTGGATCTTATGTGTACTTTCATTATTGTATATTGTAAACTTGTATTTGAAAACATCCCTCAATTGTATAAGAGGTGAACAATGTATTTGTAAAATGTAACTATTATTTGAACTACCTCATCAGATGTATGAGTATTGTATAATTATCAAATGCAATGAATGGAAAAACATGTATTTACTTTATGATATTATCTTGAATGGAAATTTCAATGTTATGCAAAGTTTATTTAAATGTTTTATGTTATGAATTAATAAGTGCAATGCGAAATACTTAAGTCACTTATGGAAAACTCAAAGTAGTGTATCGTTTAGTAATTTAACGAATGTATGCAACTAATTTAACTTAATAATTTAAACTTTAAAAAAATAAAATTATTACACCTTTATTACATTATTGCAACATTCTTAGATTATTTAGACGGGGCATTACAATCTATACATTGTTAATGTCACCACATATTTTTTTGATGTCATCCTACCCTAATGATGTTATTCCATTTAGAGCCATAAAAATCCATGATGACATCATTCTTACATCATGTTGATTTCATCTTATCTTTTTTCTTGATATCATCATCATAACTTCCCATCTAAACTGGACACTAGAATTTTGGGGAGTTGGTAAGTTCAATCCTCATATATTATCTTGTAGGTTCAATTTAGTGGAAAACTCTTGCAAAAGGTCCAATTACACTCTAGAGTCCTGCAAACTCATCCCAAAAAGTATAAAAGTTTCACAAAGTGCCAAAACATCTATAGTTCTATAATTCTTCTCTACATGTCTCCCACCTACTCTCTTGTCATTCCTAGATGTCATTAATGCATCTTCAATGTTATGCAACTACTCCAAATTTAATTTGATTGCCCCTAAAAAATCATTATTTATGTGGTTGGTTTGGGTTCAAAGGAGATATCAAATATCAAAAATATCTTAGTTATTTTTACAGACCCTTATTTTGACACACCATTCACCATGTCATTTTGTAGCGTATTTCTTGAGTGTTTTTTATCTTTTGTACTCAACCCTGTGAGCCATTAATGAAGGGAATGTTATTTCATGCCCCTAGTCAATTAGACCAAATTTGGAAAGGACACATGTTTTCACAGTATTGGTTAAAAGTGGCGGCTCGAGTATGGGCACCCCACGCAATTGTAGAGGTTCTAGATTTTCATGATTGCTTGGTAGTCAATGCATGTTTCCCTCTAGGATCTGACCTACTATTGGTATATGTACATCCTTTTCAATTTTTCCAAGGATGGGAAGATCACTTGGAGAAGGATAGATAGAAGAAACAAAAATCATATTGTTATGATTCTTATTCCAGTGAAGGAGAAGATATTTTTATGGTATTTTGATCAATTATGTTTTTCCCAAACTTGTACTGAAGTCATTATAATCTATGAATATAAAATTTTAAAGTGTGAAATCAACATTGAGCTAGTGTCTCCATTGACATTGTGTTTATTTTTAGATATATCTATGTATGTGTGTGTGTATGTATATGTATATGTATATATGTATGTGTATATATATATATATATATGGATATAGGTATATATGCATATATCTATATATGTATGCATATATTTGTATATGTATATGTATATATACATACATATATATATATATATACATGCATACATACACATGCATATATACATATATATACATATACATATACATATGCATGTTGGGAATTAAGGTGTCTCAACCTTTGGAATTTCCTAGCATTTACATATTAATTTATTAATTATTATGTTGTAATTTCTTGCTCATATTAATTTTTCATCTAATATTACTTGGCATAGTAAGTTGTTGACCTATTGGGATGTGACATGGATGTTGTGGTTCCCAAAAGGCAATGTAGGCATCCCACTTTGGGAAGATATTCTTTGACATGTGTTGGCATCTTTGATAGATTCTATGATGATCTTATGATAGATTTTTATGAAGATCTTATAATGGATTCCTATGGCAATCTTATGACGCGTAAGAGCCAGATTCTATAAGAGGTTGGACAAGTGTTAGAAGGCATATTTTCATGGGGAAAGTGGCCACCCAAGTTTGACCTATAAGAAGTTGTAAGAGAATGTAAGAGGAATCTTCTATTTTTAGTTGGTTATGATAGATTCTCTTATACTTGTAAGAGTTGTCATATATGATGGATTCTATGACATTGTAAGGAATATGTCATACCTATTAGGGGAAAATTTGGGGTGCCCAAGTATGGAGGCATTGAAGGGGGGTAAGGAATAATTGGAAAAGTGTCACAAGAGTCAAATATGTGTTGGAAAAATGTGCCACATGGATTTGGATTCCCATCTCTTGTAGCTTGCTCTAGAAGCTACCTTCATGCTTGTATTTATCTATATATTGGAGGTCTTGGAGTGGGTTTAATATGTTGTATTTGCAAGTATGTTGTCAGAATAGATCTAGAAATCAACATTTGTGTACTCCTAGAAGAACTTGCATTGCAAGTGTGTTGTAAGATAGTTGATTAAAAAATACATTGTGCAAGTTTTGGAGTGGGGGGTTTTTCTCTTGAAAGGGTTTTCCCCATGTATATCTTGTGTTGTGAGATTTTGATACTTGCATGTGTTCTTATTTTAATAGTCTTCCTATTGTGTATCTCTCGTAGTAACTAAAAGAATTAAAACTATACATCTCTCCTCTTAGATCATTGTTAGGAAGCGTTTTCACGTACCTTACTTCCTTTCAGTTGGTATCAAAGCTTGATCACCTTTGATTCTAGTTGATGGGTAGAGGGTTTTTTATGCTAATCTTTGTTTGAGTGGGAGCCTGTGTAGTGAGTTTGAAATATTTGTTGCAAGAGAGATGGATAGAACATCTAGAAGAATTGAGATGGAGAAGTTTGATGGTGGAAATTTTGAACTTTGGAAGATGAAAACAGAGGATATGCTTGTATACAAATATATGTGGGATACCATATCTAGAACCAAAGCAACTACAATAACATGGAAGATTGGGATCTATTGGATTGGAAAGCCAAGGGTCTGATAAGACTCTATTTAGCTAATTCCATTCTCTTGAATGTCCATGAAGAGAAAAATGTAAAGGACCTTTAGAAGAAACATGGAGATGATTATTAGGCTAAATCCCTGGTGAACAAGTTGTTCTTGAGAAATAATTTATACTATTTGAAGATGGAAGATGGGGGATCCATGGTAGATCAACTAAATACATTTAACATATTGATTGCTCAATTGGGTTACATTGGATACAAGATTGATGAACAAGAGCACTGCATGCTCCTATTGTGTTCTTTTTGGACTCATGGGATCACCTGGTAATGGCTATTAGAAGTATAACAACCACATTAAAGATGTATGAGGTGGTTTCTTTGTTCCTATATAAAGAAATGCAAAGATAGTCTTCTGAGATGGTCAAGGAGGCCCTTGATTTTCGTGGTAGATCAAAGGATAAAGGAAAGAAGAAAGACAAGAAGTCTAAGTCTAAGTCTCTAGGGAGATTGTATCCTAGTAAGAATTCCAAGGCTTTATTTTGGAATTGTGGCAAACCTGGTCACTTCCACAAGGAGTACAAAGAGGAGAAAAAAAGAGAAATAATGATTCTAAATTAGACAGTATTCTTAGGATGATGGTTAAGTTTTTTTTGTTTCTTTAGAAACACATGCATTAGAAGATGTGTGTTTGATTGAATCTGATGCATCATTTCAAATGAACTTGCATAGGGGTTGGTTTTTGAAGTATGAAGAGTTTGACGGTGGGAAGGTGTACTTAGGTGATGACTCTCACCTAAATATTGTTGGTCATGGAAGAGCTTTGATTCAATTCCCTAATGGTAAAGTGAAGTGGATCAATGGTGTACTGCATATCCATGATTTTTCATGAAACCTATTATTTGTAAGTAAATTGAATGATGTGGGTGTGCAGGTAGTTTTATCAAATGAAGGATGCAAGATGATGAGAGGAGCTATGGTGCTTGCTAAGGGTGTTCGAATTGCACTATGTTTCAACTTGATGCATGCATTGTGCAGTGCAATAGTTCTTATGAAAGAATATATCTTCAAAGTCACTATCCTCACCATCGAAACCAATAGTGAAGAAGACCATTGCATCTACTTTTGATAGGCGTTCTTTCTGGGTACCCAAGGGTGCTCATTCTATGGAGATGAAACTTCCAATAGAGAAAAATATGTTATGGCACCAAAGTCTTGGCCAAATTGGCGAGAGGGATCTTAGAGCCCTAAAAAATAAAAATCTTGATGAGGTGATGAATGCTTTTAATCTTGAGTTCATTTTTTGTGAACATTGCATTTATGGAAAGAAAAATTGTGTTATGTTTTACTCTAGTTCTCACAAATCTTCTAAGGTGTTGGATTTGATTCATTCTGATGTATTTGGTTCTGTTAATGTTCCTTTGATTTCAAAATATATTTATTTCATTTCATTCATTAATGATTATAGTAGGACATGGGTTTATTTCCTTAGAAGAAAATCTAAAGTCTTTAATAGTTTCAAAGAGTTTAAAGCTCTTGTAAAAAATCAAAAGGATAGAAAGATTAAATGTTTGAGGACTAAAAATGGTAGTGAGTTTTGTTTGAATTTTTTGACAATTTCTATAAAGAACATGGTATTTAAGGACATAATACAACTCCCTACACCCCTTAGCATAATGGAGTTGCAAAAATAATGAACATGACATTGATGGAGAGGGCTAACAGTATGCCTTGTGGAGCTAGCCTCAAACAAAATTTTTGGGCTGAAGTTATTGCCACTGTCTGCTACTTGATTAACAAGTCTCCTACTTCAACGCTTGTGGATAAGACACCCATGGAGGTATGGTTTGGTAGAAATCCCTCATTGAGACATATTCAAGTATTTGGTTGTGAGTCATATGCTCATGTTCCTAAGGAGAAGAGGTATATGTTGGAGAACAAGGCTGTAAAATGTATCTTCATCGATTATGCATTGGTGTGAAAGGATACAAGCTTTGGGACCCTTTGGTCGAATTTTTTTGTATAGAAAAAATGTGATTTTTAGGGAACTTGGTACTCCTACAATTGTGTCACAACCAAAGAAAGAAGAAAAGAAAGAGGATTTGGTTCATATCCCTCCTACTCGTAAGAAATAAGAATAAAAAAATATTTGATAGACCTAATGATGAAGAGAGCTCAAGTAGCTCTAAAATTTTAGATGAATAACCTCAACCTCAAAATTTGAGGAGGTCTTACATGGATAAGGTGAAAACCTAATAGATTTGGATATTCATTGCATGATTCTAGTTTTATTTTTTCTCTAATTTCTAACACTAATGAGCCTAGGACCATAAAGGAGGCTATGGATATGCATGATGCAAATTCATGGATAAAAGTTGTGGATGAAGAGATGGTTGCATTAAAAGGAAATAATGCTTGGAATTTTGTGCCCTTTCTTGATGGAGGTAAACTTCTTGGTTGAAAATGGATGTTCAATATGAATTTATTAATACTTCTGTTGTAATTTCTTGCTCATATTAATTTGCCATCTAATATGACTTGGCACAGTGAGTTGTCGACATATTGGGATGTGACATGGATGTTGTGGTCCCCACAAGGAAATTTAGGCATCCCACTTTTGGAAGATATTCTTTGACATGTGTCATCATCTTTGAGGGATTCTATGATGATCTTATGACAAATTCTTATGGAGATCTTATGATGGATTCCTATGACGATCTTATGATGCGTAAGAGCCAGATTCTTTGATAGGTTGGACAAGTGTTGGAAGGAATATTTGCATGGGGAAAGTGGGCACCCAAGTTTGACCTATGATAGGTTGTAAGAGAATGTAAGAGGCATCTTCTATTTTTAATCATTTATGACAAATTCTTACAGCTATAAGAGTTGTCATATATGACGCATTCTATATTATAAGGAATCTATCATACCTATTAGGGGAAAATTCAAGGTGCAAGAGCATGGAGGAATGTAAGGGGGTAAGGAATCATTGGACAAGTGTAATGGGAGTCAACTATGGGTTGAAAAAATGATCCACATGGATTCGGATGCCCATCTCTTGTAGCTTGCTTTAGAAGCTACCTTCATCCTTGTATTTCTCTATATATCGGATGTCTTGGAGTGGGTTTAGTATGTTGTATTTGCAGGTGTGAGAATAGCTCCATCAATCAACATTTGTGTACTTTTGGAAGAACTTACATTGCAAGTGTGTTGTAATCAGTTGATTAAATAATACAATGTGTAGGTTTTGGAGTGTGGGGTTTTTCTCCCGAAAGGGTTTTCCCGACGTATATCTTGTGTTATAAAATTTTGATACTTGCATGTGTTGTTATTTTAATAGTCTTCCTATTGTGCATCTCTTGTAATAATTGGAAATAATTGTACATCTCTCCTCTTAGATCAGTGTTAGGAAGCACATTTGTGTACCTTGCTTCCTTTCAATGCAGACAAAAACTCAATGACATAAGAAATGAAAAATATATTATTTATTGATTTTTCTTTTGATTTGATCTATGGACCCCAAATTCTTAAGGCTAAGATAGTCTCCCAAGTTCCATGGGTGTTAAGTCTAGGGAGAATATCACAAAACCTAAGTTTAGGTTGGGAAACTTAGGATGAATTATTGAGGTGGGTAAGACCTCATTCACTTCTAGTTTTGCAAGACCAAGGGAGGTTTCCCTAAGTGTTGAACTAACTAAGGAAACAATGATTGAATACTTGTCTTGCCACAAACTATACTTGTTGCACAATGTATCTAAATATTGGTGTCACAATATACCTATTGTGTTGGTTTGGATATGCAAGGCTATACACCTTTATATAATAGAAAATTATTATCATGTAAAGTGTGTTAGATGGTGATAATGTCACATATTGCTATCATATAAATTCATACATAGAAGCATGATAAAATTAACATCACAACTGAATAAAGTGATTATAATTATTTTGTTTAATGTGTTGGGTGATGAGAAATGGATCTTAACAAACCAATGTCAATTCCAATTTGGGCCACAAAGTTATTGATTCATACAAAAATTGTAATGATTGAAACCTTGATATGGAAACTTAATGAAGATTTCAAAGAAGACTATGCATCTCAAAATATATAAGAAAACTAGATTATACACATGCATACTGAGAAACAACAACAAAAATGCATAATATTTAATGAGTCTACTTATTAATTCATAGATAAACTTGAACATTCCCTTCAATATTGAATAGACACTATGCAAAATATTTGCAAAGTTTTTACGGTGCTATGGTTGATAAACTAGTCATATGCATGTAGAAGTTGTCAAATCCAACTTCACAATCCAAGAACACCTGCATGCAAAGGGATACCTGTCACAGGGAAGAGTATAGAGAAAAAAGCAAGTGAGGGTTTGAAGCTCTGTAATTATCAGAGATCTATTATCAGAACAATCAAGTAAATTATTTACAAAGATCAATCCTTATAAAAGGAGATCAAGCAAAACCTAAAAAGAACCCTAATAGGTAGACATTTAATAATTAATATAATTATTAAATGTCACAATATGCAACTAAAGTGAAATCTTAAGAGTAGAATAAAGGTGACTTAATTAATATAATTAAGTGAAAACCTTTACTCTAACACCCCCCCTTAAGATGAGCAAGAGTGCAACTACAAACATGTGCAAAAAAAGCAAATATAACTACAATGCATGAAAGTAAAATTGGGTCCCGACAACTAGGCCTGATCAGGTACCCAAATACAACCAAATCTTTGTAAAGCGGAGTAAAGGAGAAAACTCAGTGGGAAAAAACTCCTCTCCAAAAAGAGATGAACAAGAGTGAAAGAAGAAGAGAGATAGGAGGACTCAACATGACCACCCAAGAACTGCTTCTATCACACAAGTACAAAATATGTTCCCCCCATAGGAGAAAGAAGAGACTCCAAAGCCCCCCCAAAATGAGAGAACCCCTATGCCAATGATCAAAACAATGTGTCTCCTCGGAGGAAGAAACATATCCAACGGTTGAGGAAGAGGAAATCCCTAGATGTGAGGTGAAAATGGAAGTCCTAGATGATGCTCACTGAAGAACGGAACTGCAGTAGGAGTGTCTGAATAACAGGATAGTGAATCAAACAACTCAAGGTGATTCTAAAATGGAATCTCCAATGAAGATGGGATAATAGGTGTGTTGAAACTGTCATATGTGAGGAAAGGAATATCCTCTGATATGGCCTCAACAACTACACTTAATGGCTCGATGAGTGGAGCAACAATGTCAGTCATAGCTGAAGAGGAATCCTGCTGAATAGATGTGATCTCAATAGGAGGTAGAGGTGTGGAAGTCTCAACACTAGTCTCATGAATAGATGGAAGAACACATAAGTTCAAGTGACCAAACTTCACCTCAGATACTACATGCTCTCTTGTAGAAAGAGAGAAAACTCAGATAGTGGAGATGGTGGACCAAAGTGTGTGAATGCATACAAACGGGAAGAATGATCAACTGTCCCTGTTGCAACAATGTTGCTAGTCTGAATGTCTCTCACGTGCACCGAATCATGTGTGAACTCAATTGTCTTCCTTGTCCCACTATGAGCAATCTGATAGATGGAGAGAAGGTTAGCAGACAAAGATGGAACACATAGTACATCATTGAATGTACCTTCATCAATGTTGATAGAACCTTTCCCACATACACTCATATAAGTGTTATTACCCATCAATATGTGTGGTGAGGATGTAGCCTCAAAAGATGCCATATGGCGTAAAGCACCTAAATCCAATAGCCATTTGGATGAAAGTGAACTGGTGGTTGCACATAATGCATGACCCTTATGTGGGGCTTGTTCAACTGTCTAGAATGAAGATGATGAAGAAGAAGAAGACTTGCTTGATGTAGATGAAGAAGAGTGATGAATATTGTTCCTCTCAAGAAAAGCTGTCAAATCTAAAACTTGTTTTGCATATGAATCTATCTTCTTCTCATAACACTTGGACTCATCATGTCCTGGCTTAGTACAATAAGCACACTTAGGTCTATCTTTCTTCAATGATTCCCCCTTAGGAGAAGGTGAATTAGAGGAGTGTTGTGAACTAGAATCCTTCTAATGCTCTGTGGTCTTTGGTTTATGTTTCTGCTCCTGCTTCCCCTAAGATGACTGTGCTACCAATGCTTGGTGTTGTGATCCTGTGAAAGCATCCAATTGTGATATCTTGGCTTGCTCTCGTGTCAACCGATCACAAAACACCTCAAATATAGGCATGGTAAAGCGGTTTCCCAATGCAACCATGGTGGAATAGAATGTCAAAGAGAAGATCTGAAATGGAACCCAAAGCTTGGAGAGGATCAGGAAGATGCACTATGTATTAGTCTTAATCTTGCCACAAACCTGCAAGATAGATCTCTATTGTTTGAACTTCATCAAAAAGTCCTCAATGAAAGGAAACGAACTAGGTACAAAGGAAGCCAACTTGGCCTCAAGCTGCAATGCTCTGAACTTGTTGACAGTGCCAAAAAGTCCATAAAACTCAGTCCAAATGGCTCTAGGAGTGAGACACCCTTCAAGATGAAACAGGAGGCTATCTGAAATGTGCAAAGCCATCAATCCCATAGCCTGATCCATATTGTTCCTGTGTTGCATAACCTCAAAGGGGCAAGTCAATTGAGGTTGAACCTCATCCAAACAGGACCATAACCCTTGAGACTGGAGAAGTGTCATCATGCGACCCTTCCAAGTGTGATAATTATGCGGTGTGAGAGGCTCAATAGATCTATCAGCCATGCTGTGAACTATGCCTCAACTGCTCTGAATTTTTTTTATAATTATTATTATTTAGTGGTCTTTCAGAACTAGATAGAAGATGTAGAAGGGGTTTTGTTGTTTTGGTGTTTATAGATTTTGGTTTTCTGATGTAAATGACAGAAAGCAAGAAAAAGCACCCCCCATAATGCAAAAAACCAATCCCCAGTACAAACTAAAAGCTAAAAAAATAGAAAGCAGTATATGTTTGAGACAAATCTCTGTGTACTTGAAGAATTTTCTAATGAAATAAACTACAGATCTGGAAAGAGCATAGAACCACCTTTCTGACGCCTATTCACTTTCAAAAAATGGAGCAGAATTGAGCAAGTTATGCCCCTCAGAGTGCAAAAAGATCATCTGACTTTGACTACGAAAAAATGCAACCAAACTAGAAAATTTTGAAAAAATTCCTATACCACCAGAATGGGCTCAGAGCCATCTTTCCAATGCCTATTTTCATTTGAAAAACAGAGAAAAAATGACCATTTTATGCCTGATTGAGTGAAAAACCTTCAGAAAGCCCAAGTAAGTCCTTTAGAGCCCTTAGGGGCTAAAAAAAATGGCCCCTGGTCGTATGCAAGACTAGGGGGTTAGCGGTCAGGTGTAGGGCCGAAGCCCCTGGTCACTGATGTGACTGTCGCAGGGGCTTAGGCTAGCGATGGAGGGCTAACGCTTGGCGGCCGATCCCTTATGTGACCACGGCGAAGGGTCTACAGCCCGCGAGGGCTTAAACTAGAAGCGACAGTGGTAGAGGGAGGCGCCGCTTACCAAGTGGCTGGCGGGTGGAGTATTGGTGGTGGGTGGGTGGTGGCCACCTTTAAAATTGGAGGTGCATAAAAATTCAAAAAAAACTAGGGTTTTTTTTTTTTTGAATTTTTAAATTTTTTTTACCTTGGACGGTGTGCCCTGGGGCTGTACAGCCTTGGGGCAAAAATATTTTGCCTTTTCGGTCAACTGTGGCCAAATTGGACTTGCTTTATATGAAAATGGGGGTTTTTGGGTGCTACGAATCCAACGGCGAGGTCCATTTGGGCCCAAAATGAACCCAAAAAATGAAGTAAGTCTGGATCCACAAGAAAACAACCCAAAAATTGTGAAAGCCTGATCAAACCCTTGTAGCTCCAAAATCTTCAAAACAAGAACAAGTTGCAGCAAGTCGGCTCTGATACCATGTAGAAGTTGTTAGATCCAACTTCACAATCCAAGAACACTTGCATGCAAAGGGATACCTGTCACAGGGAAGACTATAGAGAAAAAAGCAAGCGAGGGTTTGAAGCTCTATAGTTATCAGAGATCTATTATCAGAACAATCAAGTAAATTATTTACAAAGATCAATCCTTATAAAGGGAGACCAAGCAAAACCTAAAAAGAACCCTAATAGGGAGACATTTAATAATTAATATAATTATTAAATGTCACAATATGCAACTAAAGTGAAATCTTAAGAGTAGAATAAAGGTGACTTAATTGATATAATTAAGTGAAAACCTTTACTCTAACAATACATACATGCATACATGCATACATACACACACACACACACATGTATATGTATATGTATAGATGTATATATGTATATATATGTATGTATATGTATATATATATATACATACATACATATATATGTATATGTATGATCACTTTGTCAACCATAACACTATAAAGATTTTTTAAAGATTTTGCATAGTGTCTATTCATAATAGTGAAGGGAATGTTCAAGTTTATTAATGAATTAATAAGTAGACTCATTAAATATTATGCAATTTTTAGTTTTTTCTCAGTGTAGACACTTAAAATTTTCTCGAGCTCATGATGCCATTTTTTAATTAATTTATCATCTAATTCTTTGTCTAATCATAATTCTTCATCTAACCTCTAATCCGATTTCACTCTCTTTACACACGCATAATTAATTTTTATTATTTAATTATACTAATGTCTTTCATTTCATTAATCCATCCAATTAAATAACTATTACTTAATTATTTAATTATTAACATTGTCTTTGATTAAATAAATACTTTTATTTATTTAATCTCACTAATCTAATGATTAATTTAAATTTAATTAATTATCCATGGTTTTAAAATAAATAATTTTTAATTTTCAAAAAATGAACTCTTAAATCTTTCCCTGATTTTCTCACTTAACTCTTCCATTTCCTTGAATTTCTCAACTTAACTCTTACATATTTTTGTTTCTCACTCCACATTCCCTTCCATTCTTCTATTGCAAAAATGAGAAACTCTTTCATTTTTTCTATTTTGAAAATGAGAAAATCTTCCATTTTTTTATTTTGAAAATGAGAAATTTCCCTTTGCACATTCTCTCATTTGATCTCAATAATCCATTCTCTACTCAATCTCGTATGTTCATTTCACCATCTTCACATCTATAAATTCAAGCTTTGAGCTCCTCATTTCTCTAACCACCATCTTCAATCTTTGGTTGTCACCATTATCGTTATAAGCCTTTTACTTTGTGCACTTCAAAATTGAGAGCAACATATCTTAAATTTTCAAAAGTGAAGGAGAGAAGAACAATGGAGAGAAAACATGTAAGTAACAAGAAACTAATGAAAGATAACATGTAAATCAAATTGAACTAGCTAAACCTCCATCCCATAGGGGGAGTGGTGCTCCTTTGATGTAGAAAGAAGCCCTTTTCTAATCCCTTTGATAAGCTTGATGATTTGTGGTTGATCCTAAGTATGAAAATGACTATAATCTAGCTAAATTGCTTGAAAATGATGGAAAGCTAGGGATTCAAATGACTATAATGGAAATGCATGAAGTTGTGTCTCTATATTATGAAAAGGATGCCTCTATTTATAGAAGCCAAGGGTTGAAGGATGGAGGAAATTGGTGAATGTGGGATAAATTGAGAGCCAATGAGAATGTGTCAAGTGTCACAATTCTATTGGAGGAAGTTGGAGCACATTTTGGGAAATTTGAGCGGAGGAGGATGAAAGAGAAGTAAATGTTGTTGGTTGAGAATTTGAAATTGGTGTAAGAAGAATTGAATGAGATTTGAGAGGGTGTAAGAGGATTTGAAAGGTTGTAAGAGAAGTTATTGTAGATGTGAAAGGTTTTTGAAAACCTTTGGAGGGAAATTGAATTAGAGGTGGTTGAGAGGAATATTCCTTAGAATATGCCTTTGTGAGGATAATTGAGGTAATTAGATAATTAGAAGAAATTGATTTTATGTGCAACCTGGTTAGTTGACCATGGTTGATTTAACTCTTGAGGAGTTGAAAGCGGAGGATTCAATAATGATGATTAAAAAGTTGATATAGGATTAATTAATCCAAAATTAATTAATTGGAGTGAATTAGGAGATGTGACATTTGATTTGATTGATTTTCAATCAAATTAGAGGATTAAGAGAGGATTTAATTAAATAAGATGGATAATTAGTTAGAAGAAGGATGAATTAATCAATAACTTTAATTATTTGATTAATAGCCGAATTTGCTAAGTTTAATTACATAATGTTGATTATTCAATTAATTGATCAATTTGAAGTGATTTAGGAAGAAAAAATGTTAGTTGATCAAAATTAGATGCATAGCATCAATCAAGAGTTTTTCGATGTTTACATTTTGCCCCTCTTTGAAGCAAAGTACTTGCTGCGTCAGTTCAAAGAATAGCACTGCAATGATCAAAATTTAAGATTTTCTAACCTTTTTGGATGGCTTATTGTTGCCCTAGTTAAAAAAAAAATATTGCTATACTGCCCCCTCGAGAGATTGGGTGAAAATTGCAAAATTTGGTCAAGCTTGCAAAAAAAGATAACAATTCAGGAGTAGAAAATAGCCCACGGGATGCGAAATTAGGCTCATGTCGATGAAAACATATCAAAACAGGCTTCGTTCAAGCAAAAATGGATTAAATGGGTTCAAAAACCCTAAAAAATACCCAAAAAACCCTACAAATTTTACATAAAAGGGGTTAAGAGGGTCATTTTCAAATCATTTTCTCACTTGACCTTTGGAGATTTTGATGATTTTTCTTTGAGGTGCTGCCGGAATGGCTGCTCATGTGCTTCCCAGACATCAGACAAATTGGGTTTGTGAGTTCCAATGACCTCAAGGCGTAGAACCCCCGGTACGACTTTCAAAACTTTTCTCGCTTTTCACATTTTTAGTGCATTTATTAGGGTCCTTTTAGGTCGACCAAAAGTGGTCCTCTAGGGTGTCGCTTTTGTCATTACTGGAGTTGCTTTTACAGATGCTAACCCACGTTTGCATTATAGTGTTGCGTGATGCTGAATGGTCTTAGGATCGCGGGATGGATGTCAACTCAACTTTGTGGGATAGCATCACGCAACCTGAGGAAACTAGGTCGCCCCAAAATGTTGACTCGCCTTTGTGGTGGAGCACCACATTTGATTTTAGCATCACATTTGTAAATGACAGAGTGTTGTCTTTGCAAATGCCGCATCACCTCTACTTCTTAGGGTTTTTTAATTTTTGAAAAGGCACCCATTTAGTGAATTTTTGATGTTGTGCGTGTTTTGGTTGCAGGAGGTCCTACTAGTGCTCCATTTGAAGGAGCACAGGAGCAGGTTCTAGAGCAAAGTGAGACATTTGTTGGATCGGGCCTTGTTTTTCGTTGGCGTGATTGGATTCGACCATATTTCCAAGATGCCCAAGGTGCAGACACATGTTGTGATGATGACAACATTGGTTGAGAGATGGCAGAGTGAGACCTCTTTGTTCCACTTATCGACTAGCGAGGCCATCATCACCTTGGAGGACGTGTGGTGGATCTTGAGGATCCCTATTCATGGGGAGCACATTATTTATGATGTTAAGGTTGGTGGTGATGCCATTTTCTAGTTATTTAATGTGGATTCGTATGAGGTGTACAACGACTAGATAGACCTATGTCGATATGAGGGGATTGCCCCTAATTTGACTTTGTTTGTCATCGCATTGATCTCGAGAGTCCTTGTTCTCGACTAGCAAGCCAGAGGATGAAGTGTTGGATGGGGGATTGTTTGATCTCGAATGATGGAGGACATGACCATCTACATCTAGGGGCTAGTCATCCTAGCCTCCTTGTATCATGATATGCACCAGGTTGTATACAACGAGTCCCGTAGCATTGGAGTGGGCGTTACCCTTCTTCATGTGTGGGCCTATGAGAACATTTATGTTTTGAGGCCATAGATAGCAAATGTCCAAACTGATTGTGATGATCTTGTGACATACAAATACGGGGGGATGACCACCCTCCACTTCACATGCATTACAGGCATCCTACACTAGAGGCAGGTTCTTGATGAGATGACAGATTTTCGGTGGAGGCCTTGGATCCACTTTCCCAGATGGCACAATGATGATGATCATCTCTTTTACTATCGAAAGTCTCAGTATATGCAAGGGAGGGAGCACTACATGGTTGAGTGGTACCTCCCAAATAGGGTTTCTCGCCATTTCAAGGAGGTACAAGATGCACCTGATGATACTCAAAGAGCCATTTTTGCTCAGTGGACTAGAGAGGTAGCATGGGGATAGAGGATCCCACCTTAACAAGTGATTGATGACTTTAGATAGTTGGTCATGGTGTTTTGGGTATACTTTGATAATCCTATGGATGTAGGGACCACCCAGGCTTATGATTCATATTGGTAGGCTCATGCCCCTATTTGATTGACCTTACCAATTGTTCTAGTTGCAGCTAGAGGATAGGTCAAAGGACCTAGGATTAGATAGGTTCCAAAACAGCCAGGAGATCAGCTGTAGGATGGACATAATAGGGGTGGGGATCATGATGGATAGATCCCACCATTGGTGCCACCTATTGGAAAAAGGTCACCATTCTAGCCCCATCGACAACCACATCAACACATGCCACCCCACAACCACCACCGGGTCCTGATCCTAGGGATGTATAGATAGCAGCGCTATAGGCACAAATTCAGGTTTTGATAGGGAAACTTCAATAGGCTTGGGCCCAGATTCAGACATTGGTCTAGGAGAGGGACCAAGCATGATAGGAGGTGGCACGGGAGCACCAGATGAGACAGGATTCAGATATGGCCCTAGCATTGGAGACAAGATGGAGGCAGTAGCTAGAGGTTGCAGCACAACAAATTAGGGACAGGCCATAGTCCCGACTAAGATGTATGTTTGAGCGATGTAGGAGATCTCGTATTACAAGGCAATGTACTATAGATTTGTGGCACAGGAGTGATGAGAGCCAAATTTATCCCATCTTATCTAGATTTCTCCCACTAGGACCCCTCGCATAGGCACATTAGGGAGACCATAAGGGTCTCACCATCAGAGCCGAGGCAGCCATCACAGAGATAGACAGAGTGAGAGAAGCTCGGGATATTGATATTACACTTGGAAACACTTTTTTTACAGCCTAATTATAATGTGTATACATTTATTGGATAAGTTTTTTGAGTAACCTCTTGTATATTAGATGATGATACTATATATCTAATTTTGATGTATTATGACATTTAGCTTTTTTGATATATATATGAGGTGACTTGCGATGTTTTTATATGATGGTTATTTTATTTTATGTGATGTGTATGCATGTAATTTCTCTTTCATGATGTTATGTAATATTATTGATGCATGGTGGATCTATGTGGATGCACTTTTATGTGATGGATGCAAATATATTTATGTAATGCAATGATATGTTCAACTTCTTTTTTAGTATCTTTTCTATGTGTGATATGGTGATGCAATATGTATGTATGCAAAATGCCACAATTTTAATAATTCTTATGTGATGGATGATAACGCAAATGTGATGATATGCCTAACTTATTTTTCAGTTTCTTTTCCATGTGTGATGTATGTATGGATGATGCAACATGTGATGATTATGATGATGCATATATGATTACACAAATATATGGTTTATGAGATGCTTAGAATAACCAATCTATATTATGATGGATGAAAATGCAATGTATGGTTTATGAGATGCTTTCTATTATGTATGATATGCAGTATGCTGACGGTTTTGTGCATGCAGGATGGATGCATATATAGATATTTTTATTTTTGAATGTCATGATGCCATGTTAGTATTAGTATTTGGAAAAGATAGAAGAAGAAAGAGAAATCAACCCTTGACTTTGAGGTGATGCAAAAACATGATGATAATGATGATGATTGCTTATCAGAGATTGGGGATATAAAGAGCTTACTTACCTTATTTTTTATAACATACATAGATACAATGCATCAAGGTATAAAGAACCAGGATGACGTCATACCTAGTGTGATGGACCTTGACTTGAAAATCAAATAGGAATATCTTTGCTCACAACTAGCATACAAAACCCTATTTAGAATGCAATTAAGATATTTCAAACATCTTAGACCAAAACATAGAAAGGAAAAACCTTCCCATGTGGTCAACAAGATATTCAAAACACCCTCCCTATAGACCAAACAAAGTAAGGATGACCAAGGTTATATTACAAGAATATCCAACAAGCACAATAGACAAAAGATAATGATCAATGCCCGATTCCTTTCACTCTAAATCTTCTTTTTTAGACATCATCGAGAGATCATTGGAATGAGCACAATAAGATAAATAAACAAGAAAAAGATCAAGTAAACAAACAAGCTAATGTTCTTCATACGTCTAGTCAAGACTAAAATACGGTGATACCTGATGTTGATGTTTGTTGTAGGAAGGATGCATCCTAGGACATGATGTTATCAAATGATTTTGTGACTAACTCAATGATGGTCTATTAATACCAAGAGTTTACTAACTTGTTTACCTACTAACCTAGACTTGAGACCTTGATGTTTGAGTTTTCACTTTTAATTTGCTAAACTTGTTTCCGATTGTCTCACCAAAATTTGAGAGTGATGATCATTTATTATGAGTGGATGTTTATTGCAGGTGAATGTGAAATGGGATGGATGAATTTTGGGTTTTTTGAATGTTTTTGGTATTTTTGAAATGTTTTGAGGTTGTTTTTGGTATTTTTAAGATGTTTTACAAATGTTTTAATTTTCAAATTTTCTAATATTTTTGTGTTTTCTGAGATTTTGACCAAGAAGCTAATCTAAAGACCTATCTTAGGGGCCTCATGGGCTGATACACATAGAGACCATGTAGTTCAACTGACACAAACTTGTTTATTGACGAGATATGGACAAATGTGTATTGCTAGTTTATTGTGACGAACTCCTAAAGGATTGACCTAATGTGTGGCGAGGGCACATCAATGATGGCCTTTCCTACATTCAAAGTTTAGAGACCTGTAGTTTGACAAGATGACTCTATTTTTTGACTTTTTTCTGACTTTTCAACTTGTTTTTGGATTTTGACATTTTTTGGATGTTTTGGGGTTTTATGATTTTATGAATGTTTCTGGATTTTCTAATTTTAAGGAAGAAGACTTCAAGAATATACACAAATCCAATCCAATATAAGAACGTGCCCCCAACATGGTGCGATAGACTACTCCAAAATAGGCAGGACAAAACACCCTTAGGAATGGTGTCAAGTAGTGCTAGGAGGGAACACGATACAAACACATGATCAACCTATGATGCAGACGCAGATGGGTGTCAAAGGGATTAATGGAATATGATGGATGAATGATGTAGAACAAGCCATACATATCATGATGGATGGAAAGTGCTTATTTACACAAGATGCCTGTTTGTCAGGTTTTCACCAAGGTACCTACCCAAAGCGCCACCAAAGTGGTTTTCACTAGAGGATGATTTTTTTCTTTACTGTTTTCAATCCTTTTTCTAATTTTTTTGGATTTTTATATTTTTTGATTTTTTTATATTTTTGGATTTATACCTTGCGAGTTTAGGCATAAATTTTTTTGAGATAGGAGCTATTGATAGGCTCTTGTAGAGGCTCACCTTCTGGTGTGGATAGTTGATATGCTCCTAATTTGTAGCTCGTTGTGATGATGAAGGGTCCCAACCAATTGGGTTCAAACTTTCCCTTGTTGTCTGGATTTGGTACATTCTTCTAATTGTCCTTCAATACAAGCTCTTCATATTGAAAGGTATGACTCCTGATCTTCTTGTTGTAGCTCCTCTTGAGACAATTTTGATAGACTTGCAAATGGTTCAAGGAATCCATGCGCCACTCATCCAGTAGTTCCAGCTCGTTCAACTGTGACACCCGATATTCTTTGTCAGTAATCAAGTTTTGCAATGATATTCTCAAGGATGGGAGCTCAATCTCAATGGGGAGGATGGATTCTAATTCATAGATGAGGGAGAAGGGTGTTGCACTTGTAGGCATGCATATACTCGTTCAGTAGGCCCATAAGGAAGGATTTAGTTGTAAGTGCTAGTCATGACCAACTTCATTGACTTTTTTCTTTAAGATTTTCAAGATGGTTTTATTCATAGCCTCAACTTGGCCATTTCCTTGAGGGTAGTATGGAGTAGATAAGTGATGTTGGATATTGAATTTTTGGCATAGTTCTTGAACATCCTAGTTTTTGAAAGGTGTCTTGTTATTTGAGATAAGGGTTTGTGGAACACCATAGCAACAAATAAGATAGTTTAGGATGAATTTAGAGATCTGATTCCCTATGATGTAGGTAATTGGGATGGCTTCTACCCACTTCTCAAAGTACTCAGTGGCGATGATAATTAACTTGTGTCCATTGGATGAGGTGGGTGTGATTTTACGAATGAGATTGAGCCCCCATTGTGAAAAGGGACAAGGTGTTATAATCGTTTGAAGCTCCTGAGTTGGTGCATAGATGAGGTCCCCATGTTTTTGAAATCGTAAACATCTTTGGACATAGTTGTGAGCTTCCTTTTCCATCATACGCTAGTAGTACCCAGTCCTTAGCAATTTCTTGGCCAAGGTCATACCACTCGAATGTGATCCAAAAATGCCATCATGTACCATAGTTAAAGTAGTTAAATCTTCCTTAGGATTAAGGCATCACAACAAGGTTCCTTTGATACTCCTACAGTATAGGTTGTCTCCTAATATAACAAAGCGGGATGAATTTTTAACAAATGTTCTCTTAAGGTTCAAGGTGATATCAGTAGGGAGGACTCCTATTTTCAAGTAGGTGTTTATGTCATGATACCAAGGGTCACCAGGACCAACAATTTCACACACAAACTCAGACTCTAGTACCTCGAATGCTGGTACAAGAAGTTTCTCTATCGGGAATTCATGTTTATAGACATTGTGTGGGATATCTAGTAGTGATCTTATTGTTGTCATAGCATAAACTGCTATGTTGTTTTCCCTTGGTATTGTTGCAAAGCTTGTTGATAAGATTATTTCTATAACAAGGCTTGTGCTTGAGATTTTTGGGCTTGATACTGAGCTTTAGCTTGTTGACCAGCTTGTGCAGCTTGTGCGGCTTGTTGAGTTTGGAATTATCGAAGTGCCTTTTGATAGGCTTGTTGGGTTGCTTGTAGAGTGATGTTGTATTGATTCACCATTTTTGGATTTGGCAGTGGCGGTGGAGGATTTGGAATGGTGTGGGATGGTGTGATGATATTTTTTTGAGGTGGTTATTCAGGTGTTATTTGAGTGATAATGAGGGGTTGTGTGATAGATGGAGCAGTTGATATGCTAGGTCTTTGGGAGACCATGTTTTGAGGTGTTATAGATGGTGTAGTGATTGATTGAGTTGCTTGGATTGATGCCACTTGGTCTTGTGATATCGGTGGCATGCTTGGAGGATTTGTTATGTTGACTTGATTTACAATTGGAGGGTTGTTTTGACTTGGTTGATTGAGGATTGGTAAAGAGGGTTTCCCTAAACCAAGGATTGATGCGGATGTTGATGTTAGAAGGGGTAATGGTGGGAAGATGGGTGTTATGTTTCCTTGAGAAAGTGATGATGAGGGATCAAAGATTCCCCCTTGTCCAAAAAGTTCCACTTGTCCTTGTGAAGTCATGGGGAGAGAGACTTGTGTATCAAGGGAATATGTTGGTGATGCAGTGAAGGTGGATGGATTGTTGGTTTCATGAAAGATGAGTGGAACGTATGGATGCTTTGGATCTTGAGGAACGGTATTTGGTAGACCCAAGATGGTGTTTTCATATAATTCCTGGTTATTTACAAGGGGATGTGTCTGAAGAGCGTGAAGCAATGAACTTCCCTTGGTAACCATAGGTTGAATTGGAGCATGAGATGATGTTGGTTGTATGATGGGTTAGATGACATTTTGGAAATAAGGTGTGAATGATACTGGTGGCATAATCCCAAATGGTTTTTCCACAATAGTGCTCACATCATAATTAGATGGGAGTTTAGCTCCTTCCTTTGCTAATGTTAACATGTATTTTGAAGGATTAAGTCTCATCATTGTGTTGAAAATTTTGTGGTTATTAGTATTTTGGACTATCTCCATGATTTCGTCTTGACTCATTCGTAGGACATTGTTGGTAACATCCTCCACTTGGCAACCTCCCTCTTGAGGATTTTTAATTATTTGAGGAGGATTAAGTGGAAGTTCAATGGATATCCTAGGGTTGAATTATGTTTCAGTTTGACTTCAATCACTCGAAGTGGATGTTTCTTTGTTTTGTTCCATGTTCTTCTTGTGTTAAGATCTAGTTTAGACCATAAAATAAGGATCGATTTTCAAGAATATGGGAGGTAAACCTCTAACTCCTTAGGTTGGTCTAAACTTTAGGTACAAAAAAGACAAACTAGGATGTTTTAAGGATCAAATAGTGATGATGGGATAAATGAAAGATAGATGATGTGAATGATTGAACTTTTAAGAAACCTTGGAGGAATATTAGACTTTAGTACTTTTTGGATTTTTGACTTTGGATTTGATTTGGAATTGATTTGGATTTTGGATAATGAACTTATAAACCCCAAGATGTTATATGTTATCTTGGAATAAACTTGTCCTCAAGGTAATAATTTAACTAAGTGTATGAAGAAGGATTCATCCACACACACTTAGTCAAACAAAGGTGATTTTGATTTTGAGGATTTTACCAAAAATTCTAGTATGAATGATTTTTTCCAAGATTCTAAGAGTTATTTGTGAGATGGGATTTGATTGATGTCTGGGGATGGATGAAAGTGTTGATTATGATCCTAGATGAACCTGGAGAGAATTTTGTTTACAAGACCTAGGTATTGAAGAACATGATATACTTCCAAGAACTTTTAAACCCTACAAAGTGAGATACTCAAAATGCTGGAAGAGAGTTGGATTTTGACAATAATAGAATGAGTACAAGTTTGGATTGTCCTTTGAAGCACATCTATAAAAGTTATAGAGCAATCTTTCTCTAACTTGGTAAAGGTTTGAATGAAGTTTCTTGAGATCTCTTGGACTAAGACACTTGCGACAATTGATGGAATTTGGTTTTGGGATTTTGTTCTTGTGGGAAATCATTTGAACAAACACATGTGTGGGGTTCAATTGTCTTTTATCTTTTCTTAATGGATTTTTTTTACCACAAACACTTTCTTTCTTATCTTTTCAAATTGAATGTCTATGTCTCAATTTTTTTTCATCCCACAAGGTCCATTATGTGGAAATCAAGAGAATCAAGGCAATAGTCCCCTAATGTTGACTTTAGAGAGAGCAA
>VDFB02047397.1:124862442-125072332 GCA_007258455.2 Sequoia sempervirens
TAAAAATAACAAACAACCTAAACAAATGTAAACCATTCCCACTTCCATTCTATTTCCTCAACTCTATCTTTCCCCCACACCTTGTCCTCCTCAACATTTGGGCAAAGAGTATGATCTTGTTGAGAAACTTTGTAATACTCCAGCTAAGATCTCTCTTTGGGACTTAATTCAAACCTTACTTGCATACCACAAGATTATCCAAGATGCCTTGTAGAAGATAGTGGTGCCACTTTATATCATACAAAATGATGTAGTGCTTAGCCTTATTTGATTGTATGTAGGAAACAAACTTGGACATTACATTCCCTCAACATGAATTACCTCCTAAAATCCAAAACCAATATGATTCTCTCATGATTTTTGTCCTCATTAAAGATCATGAAATTAGGTTTTATCTAATCAATAATGGATTAGGTCTTAATATTTGTAGCATTGAATTTTTACATAAGATCGATGTGGATACGTCTCTCATATTTAACCTAATAAATTTTCTATTTGTGGCTTTGATAATGTTGGTAGGAAATCACTGGGTACAATCAAACTACCCATTAAGGTACGACCCATGATTTTTCCTACCCTTATCCATGTCATGCAGAATTCTCTATCATATAATCTTCTTCAAGTGGAAGACTATGCATTCATTCCATGAAGGGAACTTCACGTCTACTCTTCACTATGTGATGAAGTATGAATATAATAACAAGATATATACGGTTAAAGAAGATTAAAAAAATAATTTGCAAGATGAAGCTAAATATAATATGCCCAAATCTCTTAGTATCTTGATTCCATATTCAAAATTTGAACCATTACCTTCCAATGAAAATGATACCAATGATAATAAATAACCTATGAATATGCTCTTTGGAAATGATTGGGGTTTGTTAGATTTTATACCTACTTTTATTAGGGAGTATAAAATATTACCATCAAATCCTAAAGAGTCGAAGGTTTTTTTAGTGGCATCCACACAATCTTTTCATTCCTCTCTCAAACATCTAATCTCAACACTACAAATAATTATCCAAATAAAGCTTCATCTTCAAGTATATTTTTTGGTAATGAGTGGGGTTCATTAGATTTTACACCTTCCTTTGTGGGAGAGTACAAAATCTCACAATCTAAATCTAAGGAATCTTTCATTTCATTTGCACAATCTTCTAATCCTACATCAACAAAACCAAAAACATAACCTTCCCATGCTGGCAATGGGGGATCTTTAACTTTCATCCCTCATGTGTTGGAAAAATCTAATAAAGAAACTCCTCATCTTGACACTTCAACAACCAAAAAGAATTTGCATTCTTTCAAAAGAATCAATCCTTTTCATGATAATACTCCTCTTTCAAAAAAAATAATTTAAACAAGACTTCTTCTCCTCCATCTATGTTGGAAAAATATTATGGATTTGGATTTAAAATTATTTCTAAACTTGGATATAAAAAAACATAGAGCAAGGGGTTAAGGATAATGTGAAACTTAAATCACACATTGTTAAAAGGGGTTTAGGTTTCCAAACTCCTCCTTCGTCTACATCTAATCCTCCATCATCTAATGTATTTATGACCCCCTCTTGTGAGAAATTGAGCATATATTGCCAAGGCTTCTCAAATCCCACTTGATTACTCTTCTTGCTCCAACATGTAAGAAATTTCACAAATATAATCAAGAAAATAATTCTTTTTGTGCATATCATCGAGTGCATAGTCATTCCACCAATGAATGTTAGACCTTGAGAAATAAGATACAATAACTTATTGATGGTGGTTCTATCACTCTTCCATGTATTGATGCACCTATTCATTCTAATTGTTAAACTCTCTTCTATGGTGTTGCTCCTCACTATGTGGAATTTGTATTCCTATGCATGTGCTCATTTCTATTCATGATGGTGCAATATTATGTGCAACCATATTTTGTCTATGGTAGCAACAAAATAGTCTCTAGCATGGTTTTATTTTCCTATAAACTTGGGGGGAAAGGAAAACTAATTTTGGAGGTGTGCATTCTTTTTGAGGATCCCCTCTTCCCCTTCTATTCCTTAAAATATTAGCATATCAAGTATTCTAAAATTTTAAGTGGGGCATATCACCTTATCCATTTCATCTATCCACACATTGTCATCTTGTGAAATTTGACTTATTAACATACCCACTTTGTTGTGGTGTTTCTTATACCGCCCCTTGAGGCATGTTATCAATTCATCCTCTATGATGTTAAAAAATTATGCACCCCTTGAGATGTGATTACCAAATTCATCCCCCATGACGTTAAACATTTATGTACCCCTTAAGATATGATTTCCAAAAAATCCATGGACCTAGCATAACAAAGCTTGTTGGCCTATGGATTTGAGCATTTTACATGGAAAATTAGCATAACACAACTTGCTAGCTAGTAGATCTATGTGTCTCATGAGAAAACTAGTATAACACAACTTTCTAGCCTTATGGGACCTATCATTTATCAATTTTACATGGAAACATAGCATAACACAACTTGCTAGCCAGTAGATCTATGCATCCTTATAGGAATTTTTATTTATCATTTAACATTTTAGATGCATATGTTGTGCGTTCAATTGATGATGCTTGGTAATTGAAATAACCTTACATAGTGAGGTCTCTTTAACTTGTTGACATAGATCTTTAGTTTTTTTATATTAACATTTGTTTTTATATGCCTAATGTGTGCATTATGTTTTCTTTATCTATGTATCATGTTTACTTTGTGTATTCTGCATGTTTTCCTCATGTATTTTGTATGTTTTCTTTATTTATTTGGTGTGTTTTCTCTATGTATTCATGTATGCATGGTGTTTTACTTATGTATGAGTTATGCATTATTTTATTTATACTCCATTGATTTCTCATTGAATGCCTTATGTATGATTGAATCTTGCCTTGTCTTGCATGCAATATATCTACTTCATGTTTGCCAACATTATGGATTGATGAGATCCTAAGTTGGGGGCTAGCACATCTCTCAACTTGGTGTCATCCTATCTCTTCAATGTTTTGATAAAGAAATCTATTCCTTTAGTGTGAGTATGAATGTAAGATCATACCCTCACTAAAGTGGGGGATAAATGTAGCATCATATTTTTCACCCTTGATAATTTCATGCTATATTGACAACCTATTTTGCCTATAACATTAATTATATGGATAATTTATTCAATTTGTGGCCATATTGGGAAAATATATTAAAATACCCAACGTCATGAGAAGTTTGGGCCAAAAAAACTCAGACAAGGGTGAGGGTGCCCTTGTCCTAAAGGTGACCTATTTCAATAAATATTATTTTTAGTGTTGACTTTGAGTATTGTAAAGTTACCTCAAGTCGGCTTGTATCCAAAAAGATCAATTGGGATGCATATATAAACAATTTTTCCATCTCATTTGAACATTAAGCATTATGAACAAGGAACTATCATGACCAATCATGCACTATTATGCTCTTATTATAAGATGTATGTGAGTTATCCTCTATATGTTAGCTACATCAATCTATTATGTTATGTGGACTAACATTTTGCAGGTCTTCAAAGAAATTCAATCATCCAACACCAAATTTTTGTGGCAACTTATGGTGTGAACATCACTTTGATAGAGATTTCACACCTAAGGTAACATTATCAATTATCATTGATTTTTATAGTAAATTATTGTTTATTTTATCTCTGCTCAACTTAGGGTAAGAACTATTTGCCATCATCATTTGTTGTTTTTGGAGGTGGAAACGCAAAAATTATATTTCAATTAGACAAGCCTCTATACAACACAACCTTTCCCCCTCTTTTCATGTGTGTAGGACAGATCCAAAGGTTTCGTCAATAATGAGTTGCAAAAAATATAAAGCATAATTGTAGCTACTAGATTAGACTTCAATCATTAAAAATCCTCATTTCTAGATAAGGGTTCCCTTGCCCTTGTCCCTCATATTTAGGCTCCAATTTTATGTGCAAGTTCCTCTCTATCATTATTCTACAAAGTTGTGTTTGTTCTGCAATTTTTTGTTTTCGTTTTTGTGATTTATAAACTACATTTTTAGATCTAGGGTTTATGTCAAATATATTAATTAAATTGCACATCAATTTTCCCTCTTTGAAATACATTTGGAAGATTGAATCTCCTTTGAGGTAGCTAGCCAATCATCAAATTCTAGTTGGTTAGTGATCTAATGTTCAGTTCAAACAAGGAAAGCTAGATCTAGGTTAATTCACTTGTTAGATCTTATATCTCTTTCTCACTTAACACCTATTTCACCTTCTTTCATTTCAAAAATATCCATGAAATATTATAAACCTACTCCATGTATAAGTCCCATTCACTATGGATTCATTATGCTTATTGTTAACTATATGAAGACCCAAAACCCTAGGATTAATACCTATAGTATCAAAATGAGGGAGGATAAAATAAAAGGAAATGTTTATCATTTTAATACTTCTACCAATAATTCTGATCAATCCTTAAAATATTTTTGGGAGGATACTGATGATAAGGACTCCACTGAGTTAGATACTAAGGATTCCCCCTTTACGAAAATTAGTCTTGAGTTTCAAGAGGATAATGGGTGTAAGGATATGGAGAGAGATTACACTCCCCCAAGGTATAAAAGAAAGAGGTTTGTCTATAATCCCAAATTTAAGACAACTAATTCTAGGGTGGTAAAAAAGGAGGATC
This sequence comes from Sequoia sempervirens, assembly GCA_007258455.2. Taxonomy (NCBI): domain Eukaryota; kingdom Viridiplantae; phylum Streptophyta; class Pinopsida; order Cupressales; family Cupressaceae; genus Sequoia; species Sequoia sempervirens. The sequence continues at coordinate 124,867,131 of VDFB02047397.1, forward strand.
CAAACAGAGGTCAAACCTCAAAAGATAGGCCATTTCTAAGAAAGAAAAAATGAAAAATGAAAAAAAGGAAAGATAGTCATACCTAGGTGGAAGAGCTTAAGCATAAGAATAAATGAAAATCCAAAAGAATACATGAGCAATTAGTGGGAGATCCTTCCCTAAGATTTTGGACCCCTCGGGCAGTCATCATAATAGTGGTTTACAATTCCTGAGAGGAACGAATTTTAGCTGAAATCATATATTTTTAGAAAATATAATGATTTAAGCCTTAAAAAGTTCCATTTTAAGGATTCCAATTGAAGAGGGTTTGATCAAATCACCTTAGATCAACCCCCCTTGGATAGAACCTCGCTAGTTTTAAACCATACCTATAAATGTGTCTCCTTTACACCTATCAAAATGCTGATAAAAAATCACTTTTGATTTAGCTTTTTGGGGATCAAATGAATTCATTTAAAATTTATTTCAAATGATTATGGTATTCCTCAGAAAAAGCTATCCAATGAATATAATTTTAATATGTTTTGGTTTTGTTATGTATTTGTTTTTTAAGTTTTATTAAACATAGGTTTTTCATCAAAAATGAATTTCTTTGTTCTTCACATGTGGAAAAATAGAAGATTATCAAAAAAAAAAATTGAAAATTATGAGTGCACCAGATATTGAAGTCCTTGATCAACAAAAAATAAAATAAAATTTTTGACATATACAAAAAATTCTGGCGTTACTCTTGATTATTATGCAGATGTAATTCATTTGACTTTGAAACTTGATTAAGGAAAAAATTCAATAAAAACTATCTAACCAAATGGAAGCCACTAGATATCAGAGTTACAAATCTAAATTTGAAATAATTAGAATTTTAACCTTCATGGAAAAAAAGTTATCGCGTTATCACGGTGCCTCACTTTTTAAAAATGTTGTTTTACGAAAAATCAATTTTTCATGGGAGATGGAAAAAGAAGTGCAATTTGATTCCAAGAATTTTGAAAAAAATATTTTTAGAATCTATAGAAAATTTTTGATGAGACTCTAGTTTGCACCATCTTCAAATTCCTCACAGTTTAGCCGCTATAGGTGCTCGAATGTGAAGATTTAGTTAAAAATAATAATTTCAGTGTCCAGTTTGGCCAAAGATTGTAAACCACTATTTTGGGATCACCCACCTACCTTGCAAGGATTAATATGTTTTGATTAATATGGAAAAATAGGTTTTGAAGGGACCCGAAACCCTATACATTAGATACAAAAAGCTGCTCCAAAAAATAAACAAAAGTCTACCATCAACAACCCAACAGCCAAAAAACCAACCACCACGGGTGCCAAACTAAAAGAAGACAATCAACAACCAACAACACCCATCGACAAAACAACAACAAAAAAATAGAAAAAAGACAAAAACCAAACAAAAACAGATAGAAACAAGAAACTAGTTAAGGCCACCCAGAGTTTTGGCCACCTCAATTTGCTGGTTTTTATGTTTTTCAACCATATCTAGTAGTTCCTTTTTCTTAGCATCAAACACTTTCTTCCAATCAACCGATCCTTTATGAACATGTACCTTTTCATCATCCTTCATAGTTTTTTTACCCTTACCCTTAGCCATTTGCTCTTTCTTCATGATCTCCGAGAAGAAAACCTGATCTTCTCTGAGCTACCCAATTTTCTTAAAGAGAATTTCCAGGGCTTCTGCACTATTCTTAACCGAGGTATGGCTTACTTGCAACAATTTTTTTATATCCCCATTAATACCATCAAACTTGGCCTCAAGGGCTTGCATTCTATCCTCGCATAATGCCTTGAAATCATTAAATGAACCTTCCAGTTCCACCATTCTATCAATGAGGATGTTAGACACAGAGGCCTTCTGAACTTTCTGCATATTTTCCTTTAAGCCTCTTATCTTAATATTAATTTTATTGAATTCTTGCAAAGTCCATTTGGCCAATTTGAAGGTGCCCATAGCCCCAACCCTCACCATGTACAACAAGCCAAACATAGAAGTATCATCCTTGTCCAGGTACAAAAAATCCTCTGAAAGAGGATCAATCCTCAAGGGTGTATTAACATTTTTCTTTTCCTCCTCCACATTTAGATCCCTAACCTCCTTCACACAGGACACCTTCGACATGTCATGAATGGAGAATCCTCCACAGTCACTGTTTTATCTGCAAGAACCTTACCTTCCTCTATCTCCTCAGGGTCTGTGGCTGTAACTACAAAATCCTTCTTCTTCAAATTGGCCAATCTCTTCGACAATCTTCTCGGTTTCTCAACCGACTCAACATTAACTTGGGTCCCAACCTCAAGAGCCCCACCAACAACACCTTTACCAGCAACCACTTCCGCAGCCTTGGGAGAGGACCCATCTGACCCAACCTCTGTATCATCACTCCTAGAAGAGGCCAACCTCTTATGGGCCTTATTACTCTTATAACCCACCACCTTCCTTTTCTTGGAAGCCGAACCCACAACCGCAGGGAAAGCATCATCCTCATCCTCATCCCATTCCTCCTCCTCCTCCGACGAGGAATCTTAATCTGACGACCCTGATAAAGCACTAAAAACCTCTTCCTTTCCTTTGATGGCCTGAGTTGGGGTTAGAGATTGGACATGCACCATAATAAGAAAAATAAGCCCTTCATGGAGGACAGGGGCCCTCCTATTCTTCATATGAGCATACACTAAGGATTCCAACGAAGATAAAAGGAAGAAGGGATTGAAATAAAAAAACCATGCCTTAAGTGATTCAGGAGAGTGAAATGGTGACCAAGAAGAGCCTTAAATATCCCTTCCAACGTCACATAAGGCATCATCACCTCTGCAACCCTAGCCCAAATTTTCTTGAGGGAGGTTCTATCATAGCCCCAACTCTCCAACTTGACCAAATTCTTCCACTCGCCATCCTTAAAAAAAGGGTCATCACTTCTTCATTACTCTTTTTGTCTTTGAAAAATTTCCTTCCCACAATCGGCATGCCAGTAATGGTGGCAATAAGGTCTTCATTTACCTCCACCTCCATCCCTTTCAACACCAGCTTGCGGTTATGACAGAGTGAGACAAACTTGGCCGTTATGTTGTCTAGCACTTATTTCATGTTATTTTTTAATATTCTAGGGATTTTAAAGAGGTTGTGGATGCCAATCACTCTCTTACCAAATGGTTTTTGTGGATATAAATAGGTTGAACTTTAAATTGTCTCATGAAAAATATTAGAGGTAAAATTTAGTTACATAGCAAGGATGACATTAGGTTCTTTTAGAGCTAGGATGTTGTTCCCAAGGTCAAGAAGTTAAACGAAGATCTTAATGAATTGAAGGCTAGTGGCACTATGATGATTATTAAGTTGGAGAAATGGAAAGAAGACCACAATAAAAGACTAGGTACTCCGATGGAGTTATCAAGGATAAAATAAAACCTCAACAAGATGATTCACTTCAATAAGTGCTCCATTTAAAATAATTCCAGGGGGATTAAAGTCCTCATTGAGAAACTTAAAGAAATGAAAGATGGGTCTGAAGTATAGTGTGTGGGTGGTAAGAATGCCAATAGGACCAACATTAGTACAAATAAATCCTACAAGGAGAAGAAAGATATCTAATATTTCATGTAGTTTCATGAAAAATTCTATGAATAAGAGCTTGAGGTAATATAGATATTGAAGAACGTTTAAGGCCCATGTGTTCTATGTGAGGCCAACCCTTATGATACACCTAGTATTTAGACTATTTTGAGTTGTGGTTATTAATTATGCTTAGAGATACTTTTGATGACATGATATTTAGACATTTGAGTTCTTATGATGATTTGATTATGATGCTACATGCTTAGTTAGATGACTGTGATGGTTGACCTAAGTTTATGCTAGTTACTGTAGTTGTTCAATTTGAATTTTGAAATGATGACCAAATTAAATACGTGTTGTGAATAAACCATGTTGCAATTTGATGAATATGAAAATTAAGGTAAAAATAATTGGATATGATATGTGATTAGTGTTTGTTCCAGTTATGATATTAGATATATATGCTATGTGAAATTATGAAACTTGATTATGTGGATGGAAGTTTGTATCTATGAAATGGTGATTCAAATGTTTTGATATATGATTTATTTGATGGATTAATGTGTGCATTGAGTGTGCAGGTACATTTCCATGGCCAATGAAAATTGGATGTAACCTTTGGGAACCTTGAGTAACTTAACCAGTGAAACCGAGCCATAGTCCATATGGAGGGACTATAGTTCTATATGTAATGTATTTTATTTGTAATGTTATTTGTGAATGTTTGTAAATTGGTTTTTATTGCCATGTTAATCCATCTAGATAGTGAGTTGTCCACCCAAGTGGACAAACTCGGATTTAACCTTTAGGGCACTTTTTGGGGGTTGAAAACTTGAGTTTTTTAAGTGTTTTAATTGATTTAAGGTCCCTAGGTCAAGTACCTATGGGTTAGGTACCTTTTCAGCTTAAAATTTTGAATTAGTTTCATGATTGGGCACCCTTTTTGAGGCCTTAAAGAGGTTTGACGAAAATAAGGTTTTGGGAAGTGGGATGGGGACTAGTCCCTTTCCATTCCCACTTCTCCATGTTGTCTTTGAAGTCTCCCAAGTACTCACACATGGGAGTGTGCTTGGTAGGGTGAATGGGTGAGTGACAAGTGTCACTTCCCCATTCAAAAAAAAAAACTTGAATTCTATAAAAAAACTAAGAACAAGGGTTTTGGGGGGGTTCTCTTTTGCATTCTTTGTTTTCTTTGGAGTTGTGATTTTTCTGGGGGGGGATCTTGGATTTGGTTTGAGATATTGGAGAGAAATCTTGAAGGGAGAGGAGTTGGACTCATTCTCTTCACATCCTTCCTCATTTTGGATTAAGGTAGGCTCAACAAACACTTTTGCTTCTTGTGTTTTAATTTTGTAAGTTATGTACATGTATTTATGTGTTTTGAAATGCTTCCTTTAAATTTTGTTTTATTTTGTGTATATTGTTGGGAAAAAAGGGTTGTAATGGGATAAGCTCACCCAAATTTGGGAAGAGCATCCCAAGTTTGGGGATGGTTGGAGTAGGAACCTTCATGGGGACAAGTTATTCCTCCTTTAAAAGGAGAGGTTAATAAGAGGGTATGAGTACCCATATGTTGTATGAAATGTGAAGGATGGTTGGGTTGGATAAGGAAATGAGAAGGAAGGGTTGTAATGAAGGGTTGAAAAAAAGTTGGTAATTGTTATTCATGGTGTTTTCTTTTGAGTCCCCAAAATGGAGTGCGTAGTCCACTCTCCATTCCCTATTTTGGGTTCATAATGAACTCTTTGTTATGTGAAAATCCCCTTGGGTGGGTGTGTATAATTTATGTGTGTACTTTGTATGTTAAATGTATTCGGCTTGCATGAATGTACCTGGTTCCCAAGGTGCCTCCTAGCTCGGGGGTGGTTGGTTTTGCAACCAAAGGTTGGGAGGTGAGCTCCCCATTGGCCTCTAGAGAAAAGTTTGTGTGTATTTTTGTAGATTGGAAGAAGCTAAATAGTCCTTGGAATAGCCATGTTCTTGTGGTTAAATATGGTGTTATTATGTCAAAGTTATTTGCCCTTTTGAATTTGAATGTCATAGCTTTGGAAGGCTATTGTAAAGTGTCTTTATGTAAACCACCTTGGTGGAGTGTTGGGTTTGTATGGGTTTAATGAGAAAGTAAAGAAAGAGAATCTCATGTCTTGTATGTTAATGTCAATCTGGTTATGTATACAACAAATAAATATCTTGTGCGTGTGAGAAGAGAAAATTTTCTTTGTTTTATGAAAAAAAAGATATGTATATGTAACTTTTGAGAAAGCAACTTTTATTCTATTTTGAAAGTAGAAAAGAAAATAAATACTTACATTTATGCTATGATTTTAAGGAAGGAGCCATGCATTTTATGGTTAGAGGAGAAATACACTATTCTGTTGAAAAGTTCCATATAAATGAATTTTGTTTTAGAGAAAAATGTGTGTTTGACTTCATGAATTCATTCAATATGGACAGAATCATAATATAAAGTTGGCATTCCACTTTTGATGAAAAGGAGTGTTGCTCATTAAGCAATTATTCATTTTCAATATACTCAAAATATAGAACGGTAGATATCATTCTGTTTTACTAGTTTAAGGAAAGAAACAAGAAAATAATGTTATTATTATGTTCAAAACATTCATGGTTGTTTTCTTTAAAAGTAGGACTACATTTCCTTTTTGAGTTATTTCTTTCTAATGCTTTACATGGTGGTATTTCAGTCTTACAAAATATCAAGATAATTTTTCCATAGTAGTAAACGTATTTGCATGACAAGTATAGTAATAATATTTGGTCATAGGAGACTCCCACATTTTATACCTCTATCTAGTTAAAAAAAAATACGAGTGAAATGAAAATACCAGTTGTTGAGTTACTTTTATACGAGTATATGCTTGAGTATGTTTTAATCTGTTCATAATCTAAATGAACAAAAAAAGAAAAAGAGAGATGTTTTATATCACACTGTTTCATGACTTTAAGGAAAGATAAAATAGATAAATCTGTGCTGGTTCTTTAGAAACTCCCGTGCAAATAAATAGATTACTATGTGTAGCTTGTCACTATGAGTCTTTGCAACTAAAACAAACTTATATCTATTGTAACTTTGCTTAGTCTGTCATAACTCATTAATCTATTAATTCCATAGTTGAATAAACATTTTAACAACAACCTCATTTCCTTATAGAATTTGAAGTTAAGCGTGAGTCAAATAGACTATAATAAAAATAATTTTTTGATATTGTATACTACTATGTTGATAAAGAAATAACCAAATCAGTTTTTTACATTTGATGTGGGAAACCTTCATTGATTTAACTGATATATAGGAATACAATTCTAGTTAGTTACAGAAAGGAAGTAGAGAGTTTCCTTTTCCAGCAAATACCAGTGACATCCCTATTTCTATAAATGTTCCCTGAATTTCTTTAAAAAAAAAAAAAAACATGTGAGATTTTGTCTTTTGGTTCTGGACTGGAAACAACTAGAAACCTGTGCAAATTCAGATGCAAATAAAATTAAAAAAAAAAACAAAAAAAGGGAGGGTTTAGTAGTAAGTATTTGAGTTACAAATCGATATATGCTATCGTCCAAGTATGTTTAAAAAAAAAACAAGCAAACAAAACAAAACAAAGAAAAAAAAAGAGCAAACACATTGGAAAGACTACATTGTTTACTTTGTTTCATAGGGGCATTGTTTTGGTGAAATCTGTAGCATGTTGTATCTCCTCTTAATTCAGCCTTACGCCCCACTTTGAGCCCACAGTGGAAATGGGGTGGTACAGTGATGGGCGTAGGTCTCACATAGTTTCCCTCTCTTCATGGTTCGACATGGCCAATTAGACCTCTCTATGAGTTTAGGCTAGGAGAAAACAACACAGAGAGACTTTTATAGAGCTAAATTTATTGTTCCAGAGAAAATAAATAAATAAATAAATAAATAAATAAATAAAACTAAAACATCAATGTATTCATTTAATGCTCATCTGGCGACTATAACCAGTGGCCATACTATGCGTGGTCTTCTCTTGTAGCTCTCATGCTAAGTGCAATTTCCGTCGGGGTCAATCTGGTTTAGGTCTCCATCGTTTAGATCTGCACTCAATGGCAGCCAACCCTTAATGTTGTCGCTCCAATCTATGCCCTGCCGTATAAGGAGAAATGGAGTTAGGGTTTCCTTATTTTTCTTGTCTTGCACAATATACACGTCAAGTTGAGGCAGGTGAATTTTTTTAAAAAAATGGACGCCACCCAAAATTAAATCCAATGCATTGTGAAAATTTTGAATTCACGATTTAGAGTTTCTATTCACAATAGCTCCAATCTCCGCTTTATGAAAGGAAAATTTCATCATAGGTTTAACATTAAGTATTAATTATGTCACGGGCGTGGCATTGGAAAGAAAAGTAACACAAAAAAAAAAAATCCACCTAGGAGCCCGTTGCCTATCTCTACATGGAAACGTTTATATTTAATAGCATCGTAGTAAATTTTTTAAAGTTATAATATCTTCCCCACCCACTTAAAATAAAAAGAGAGGTTTATATACTCATACCGTAAGAAAATATTCCATTACTTTAAACAAGTGACGCAAGCGTCGAGTTCCTGTCGATAAATTCTAGTGATGAAGCAATTACTATATGCAAAGGAGATTAAAGAAAAATTCAATCCAAAAGCTTTATACTTTTAAAACTGAAGAAAGCAACATGTTACAAAGAGGAATTGAAATCATCATTGTGCCATCGTATGATCAAAAGAGGTTTTGACTTTGAGCAAGAGTTTGAGGAAATTACTATAAACATAGGTCTCCTTTCCAATGTTAGTGAAGGAAAAGATAACACAAATCCCCTCCACAAGCCTTATGTAAGCTCCAAGCATAATGGAAATACAAAACCAGAGCTAGGGAAAATCACATGCGGGTGAGTGGGAAACAAAGTATATAAAATAATAAATTGAGATTTTATTAATTTTTTATAAGGAAAGCTTGCGATGGAATAAAATAATAAAATGAGAATATAAATTTCATTGCAAATGAAAGTATGATCGGGGAGGCAAAACAAATTTATTTTTGGTGAAAAGGGTGTGTCGGATAACAAACATCCATCTTTAATGTCAACTTTAGCCGAATAGAAAAAAGAATAGCTCGTTGGAAAGAGGAAATCCAGACCATTGGACAGTGTCAACTTGGTACTCACATAGTGCTTCAAATATAGTGATATTTCCAAATGAGTTTAATACTCAATGCTCATTGGTCAATTAAATTTTAATATAATTAAAAAATAAAAAAATCCATTTTCCACATTACTGTTCACCCAATTAACCAATAGGACAACAAATAAATTGCATTTATTAAATCATTAAATAATTTTTTTTTTTTCAACTTTAGGGATTTTTCCAAATGAATTTAATACTCAATTCTCATTTGTCAACTGAATTGAATTAATTGCATCAGACCAATGCAATAGTATTCCTGCCTTGGCAGGAACTAATAAGGATATACTAAGGGAATAAATCACGTATTATAGAAACTCTTTAAAAGATATTATCCTTTATTTAAATTCCTCTTTCTTTTCCATTAAGAAAATAAATAATATGTAATGAAAGGGAATCAAAATATATTTATAAGATATTCTTTAAATTTATAACATTTAAATTTATTCTTAGAAAGTATATATATAATATAAATTAATAGTAACAAAATAATAATAATATTAAATAAATAAAAAGAAGTTTAATAATTAGTTAATAAATTATAGATAATTTATCCACTCTCATATTTCGAAGTACAAAGTAAAATATTAAATATGAATTTCATTGTTTTCGTCAAGATAGCTGTAAGGGGTAGGGCTATCGCGTAAAATATTGTTCCATCAATTAATCCTCATGATTTTCTAGTAAATCAAATTTATAATATTTATATACTTCCCCACGTGAGAACCCATACCATGGAGGTCTAACAAGGACATTAACTATTATGCAAAAGTGAGCATCAACTTCTGGTTGGTAGTTAAGAGTCTTGTAAACCCTATGTTTGGAGTCAACCCAAAATCATTTTCATTTCCTTATCCCACTCTCGAGCAATGGGTCAGTGACAATGTTGCACAAGCTACATCACCAATTCACATTGCATGTACCATACACATGTATGGTTGATCAAATGTTAGTATATTGTATTATTGTTCAAAAAAAATGTTAGGTGTGTTGATGCCCTAGTGTAGATTTTGGGCATTACATTCTATCTATTTTCCTTATTTTCTATTTATGTTTTTGTGGGTGGGTTCAAAACATTGTCTTGTGATAATTTTATTGTTGTTTTTTGTAATCTTATTATTTCTTAACTAGTTGTAAAGAGTTTTAGGGCCCCTTTAAAACCTTTTTTACCTATTTAATAAAAAAATCATGAAGGTTCAATATAATCATACTTAGGTTTCCTAAAATGGTTATTTGACACCTTTTGGGAATTTCATGATACTAATTAGAAGAACTACTAGGTGTATATAAAATCCTTGCATTATGGTTCAAATTAATATGTATAATAATAATTATGATATCCATTATTAGGTGGATTCACTAGTAGAGTCAGAGTAGCAAGGAATTGGGGGTTTAGATCTATAAATGGTTTTAAATGAAAGCTTTCTGTAGGATGAAATTTTTGTCACATCTCATGTGTTTTTTATGTTAATGCTTCAATATATGAGATGACAATATAAACTAATTATGAGTTAAATATACGTGTTGACTCTGTGATCGGTTGATAGGCTAGAAATACTAATGGTTATAAAAATGCAAGAATAAAATGAATACATAAGATACATATTGAAAATAGGGAGGTATTTTAATTATAATAGTGTGTGTAGAAGGGCATCAAAAACATAAATTTGATGAATAGAAATGAAATTAGGGATGTTTACTAGTACACCCTATGAAAAAATGTGTTATGTCATTGCTTTATTAATTAAATCCTCGGTGCATCAAATTCAATTTCATATAAATAAAATATATGACACAAGGTGAGGATCAACATATGGATTTGTATGAGGATCCTTCTAATGTTTGTCAATCTATTGACTTTGTTGATCATAACCCAATATATCTTGATGTTACATGTGAGATGAAAGATAATGCATGGGAACTTACAAGGCAATAATTTATTCTCCTTTGATTAAGCCTCTAGGTGGATTGATTCAACTAATTTGAACCAAGATTGAAGATGAAGAACACACATGGAATATGTTTAGAAAGATTGTGCAAGTTGATTCAATGCAATTAGAATGTTCTATGATGTTGTTATGATACTTGTGGATTCTCTTTGATGATTTATTTATGATCCTAGATGATTCAAATGAATTATGTTTAGTCATTAAATACACCACCCTTTTATGTAATTTGAGACACTTTTCACTTTACTCGTCTCACAACGGTGAGTATGAAGGGAGGACAAGGTCCCATTTAAAAAAAATAGAAATGTAGGGCTCAAATTAATATGCACATAAGTGATTTGGACTAACTCTACACCTATGAATCTAAACTAGGGCGATGAATGATTAGATATGGAGTTATATTTAAATGTGAAAATAAGAAATGATTGAGATTGACTAAGATAAAATTATTTTTCAATATACACAAAAAATATTATTTTAAATTGTAATCAATAAACAAATATATATAATTTCTATAAATTTAAAAGAAAAAAAAAACTATGAACAATTACAATTTGTAAAATATGATCTCATTTAGAATGAGAATAGGAATAATGGAATTCTTATAATTCTTTTGAGAATTAATTATTCACATCCAACTTAGAAAAACCTATTAGAGATCATTTGTCATTCCCTAAGCAAGTTAAAATTAACTACATACTTGTGGAAATGGAACAATGCCACTGAACATGCTTTTTGATTTCATCTGAAATTATATTCAATCTATTTTATCACCTCTTGTCCCCTTCAATTTTAGTTGGAAACATGATTTTCTTCATGTTAATATTTAAATTTGAATATTTAATACAATTAGTTATTAAAAAAATTGGAAAAATAAATATATTATGTATTGTAGTCAAAAATTGTATCTTTTATAATTGATGATTTAATACTTTATATTGAAATCCTTTTTAGATTGTTTATTTGTTTAGGTTGTTATAGACAATGTATAATTTAATATCGAGCTTTCTCAACAAAAAAGAGTGTTGCAACATATTTTTTAGTATAGTGACAACTAGAAAACTTGAATTAACAAAATTATAGAATTAAATAAATTGATTGGTCCCTAAACAATAAATCCAGATGCACTCTATTTGAGTGAGGCAAATTTAATTTTTTCATAACATTATACTGGATAAATTGACAATAATTTTGGTTGGGGTTGGAATTATAAACCTACCATGAAATACGATGGGGAATTATGGAGAAGGGAATAGAGGAGTGCATGAGGAAGGTGTGGAGATGGATTGAATCTTGAGGAGAGGTTTAGGAGAAAAGAAGAAATCTAAAGGATCTTGGAATAAAATTGATCACCGTCTACCCCTTTCCCCAATGTAACATTTCTAAGAGATAACACACTCAAGGAAATAAATCAGTAACAATTCCTTCAATTGTATACACATTTTTATATATTTAAATAATCCAGACATTATAAAGAATGTGATATTATGAAAAAGGAAAAAGGTAAATTAAAATAAATAATGCTTATGGTTTTCTCTACTATAACCCACTAAATATTAGATGAAATAAAAACATCCAAAATGTTTGTTCTATCAGTGAATTTGATAATTGATCATATTTTTTATTATTACTCTTTAGATGTAAGATGATAATTCTTTGTATTATTCTTTTTAATCATCAAATGTCCTTGAACAATTATTTCATTATAATAAAATTCTAGCAACTCTTGCATCAATACTACCAAGTTCTTCTTTGATGTACCAATGAGATGAAAGTTAAGACTAGTGTGACACACCTTCATTTTATTTTTTCCTTTCTTTGGTGATTTCTTATTAATGTATTCAGGTCAAAATGAGGTGTTAAATTTTATGAGAAACATGCTAAGCTAATAGAGGAAAAATCTAAGTGGTTTTGATATTTTATTTATTTCAAACCTCAACAAAGTATATAGTTTAAGATTGGATCAAAATTTTAAAATTGAGTTGATCCTTATTTATTTATCTTTAGTTAAGTGTGTATTTCCTTTCATTTGAAATTTCTATGTGTATGATTATACGTTATGGGTGTTAGTGGGCTGATCTTAACTAGCATGTTAACCTAGCATACTTTTGTTAGTTTTATGATTTGGTCATTGTCTGAACCCACCACCCAGATGTCATTCCATTCATTTCCTTTTTACTTGTGTTGTACATCTTTTAAAAAATATTTCATCCTTCATAATTACATTGCCACTACGTTTAACTTATTCTAGATCTAATATTGTCATTGACATGTAAAGTCATACATATCAATTTGCTAGTAACTTGTAGAGTGATTAGCCAAATCTAATGTCATCAAAATGATTTAACCTATAGAAGGCTACAAACACCTCACCATCCCATAATTTTCTCAACTGACTTTCTATAGATATCAAAGCGTACATGTGTGACAAAATACAAAACCCTATCCAAAATATCAAAACAAGCATAATAAATTATTTCTTTTGAATAGTGAAGTAAACAAAAAATGGAGCCAAAGGAGCCTTAACCCTATTTCTCACACCTTATAAGTAATTTTTGAATTGTTTAAAATAATGATTTTTTTTTCATTTTTTTCTACAATAATTTTATTTGTTTGAATTTCAAGCCAATCATGGATTTTATTGTTTCCAACCTTGGATTTTATTACAAGGTGAAGTGAACTTATAGGAAAAGCTTTGAAGGCATGAAGAATAGCTAAATTATAAGTAGTTGTAGGTTCACCATTCCTTCAAGGTTAATTCCAAGTAATCAGGGATTGCATTTTCTTAAAAGTCTTTATGCATTCTACTTATGGATTTCCTTTGAATTTAGTTGAGTAGCACTAAAAATGTTTGTGGTTCACAAGAATTTGTAAGAGAAATATTAATAAGCAAAGACAAACAAATTGCAGGGCTTCAAACATATGGTGTTTTAGCCTTACAATTAATTTGGTATTCTTTTTATCATGTTGGCTAAGCTTGGACCTTTCCTTATGTTGAAAATCCCCTAGAAATTTATTTGAAATATTTCAAAAAATTTAGAAATATGTTCTAAATATTATTTTCCCTTTTTTTTTTAGAATAGTAACCTCATTTATTAAGTCAGGACGTACATTTTTATATTGTATATAGAAATGATTCATAGACTATAATTATACTTACTTGCAATTAAGTTGTAGGGTTATAGAGATTAACAAGTTTGAATGTCATTTATGGAACAAGAGTAAATAGTGAAGGCCAAAACTAGATGTTGCATTATTTAATGGAATAATATTTACATCATAGTAAGGTAGCATGCATATTCTTTTCACTTTTCACTTCCAATATGGGATGTGTAATGTTATATAAAATTTGTATTAGACCTTAGTACAAGTAAGCTAATCTTGAAGGGATTCCAACAACAAATATTTGTAACCATATAGCCAACTAATGAAGATATTATATGAAGGCAATATTAGGCCTTCAAGAAGAACAAGATAGGATTTAAGAATATAAAATGAAAACTTGTTTATTTCCTTCCTCACATCCTCATTAGTTACATACTATTATTCCTATAAAATATATCTAAACTAAATGTAAATATATTTTTTATATATGTATTGACAATTATATTCTTTTAATTTTGACCTATTAAACATAGTTATGTTGAATGTATAAGTTATGTTGATGATTAATATATGCTAAAATTTTGTTGATGGTTGTTAAATATTGAATCTTTGTCTAGTATTTTAAAGTCTAATCTACTTGTTTGCATGCATACTATGCATATGAACAATAACTTGTTGGAGAGTAGTCTTTACTTGTACAACAATTTAACATGAGTTTGCACATGCCAATGTGCCATGAAATTGGATAAATATTTACCAAATTTAATTCGATGAACTCACCTACTAAGGGTGGGATATGAACACCTCACCTACCCATAAATGCCACAAATTGAACTAAAATATAAAATGTGGATAGGAGTGTAAACTATGTATGTGTCCCTCATTGTAGAAATTAATACAAAATTAAATGTAAAAGGATAGATCTTATATTGAGATTTTAGAGTAGAATTAGATATTTAGGCATAAAGACTATTTCAAGTGTCAATCCAAGTGGATAGGATCATTTTTTTTGGAGTGGATCAATGAGGATCTAACAATACATTGATTACGGTGTGGGAAAATGAGCCAACAATTTATAATATTACTCATGTTGTAGAACTAGTTCATGAATCATGTGTAAGTTGCTAATGAGTTCCTAGTAAATTATAATGTATTGAACTATAATACCTCTCACTTTGAGATTTTTGTAAGGTTTCAAGGTTTGATTGTAGTTCCCAGTGACTTGTAAATATTATGAATGAAATAAATGCATCATTTTTTCTATTAATTTTTATGTGTAATTTAAATTATTCTACTATTTGATTAGATTAAGGTGTTGCTACTTAGGTCTAGGGTTAGGTTATATGGTTAGATAGTATTTCCTTAGACCCTTCATCCGTTAACAAATCATAATTGCAATCAGTGCATCATCCTATCTCATCTAGAATAATTCTAAGAAAATATTCACATATCGTATTATTAACACTCTAATATGAGTACCTAGAAAGAATCCCAAGAATCTATAAAATCATCATAAGTAATTTTTAAGTTTGAGGCTTGTTGTCCTTAATCATTTACAAAACCATAAAGTTGATCTTTTTAGGAGTTAACCTAGGAGAATTTTTACTCTAGTGATCTAACATCCCTCTAAAGGTATTTTTAAATATTTCTAGTCCTCATAGTAGAGCATATTGTATTGAATTAGGTGATCCAAGAACTAGAAGTAGGCACTATACAAAATAAAATCACTAGAGATCACATTCATGCTTGAGGAATTGATGGTAGTTTATTAGCTTCTCATGTGCTCTTTGTTGCTACTTCATTGAATTTTCCTACATTACATGACAACATTATAAGACTTAGAGAGGAGATTTTACATGATGATTATGGTGGGTGTACTAATGCTTCCTTACATGTGAAATAGTTATTGCTTGCTAGTTATGGACATCCAAATGATGTCATTTTTTTATTAGTGAGTTTTGATTATTCATTTGAATAATAAATATTTGAAATGTTTGGTTCATCTTATTTTCTTTATAGCTCTCATTTACATACTTGAGCTCATTCTTTTATAACATAATTTTCTATCCATAGTTCACATGAAAAATGTTTACATTTAGACATGATCTCTCATGATCTATTTTTAACCCTAAGCAATCATCTATCAACATGGATTGTGTGTCTTATATACCTTATTTTCATGTCACCAATGCTTCACATGATTATAATTTAGTTATAATAAACACCAAAGGTTAGGAATATGACAAGATGTCAACCTATCACCTTTTTTTACTAAAACACTCAACTTCTCTCTTACACCTCAAGTTGCATATAAAATGGGAGTTTGACATTATTCAACAATCTTGATGATGGGTCACAAAGTGAGATATGAAATGTTGATGATAAAACAATATTGCACAATTAAAATATAGAAACACTCATATCCAATGTTTTGGACTAGAAAGTTGATGCTTTGATTATTAAACAATTAGAAAATACTCAACCTAAAATAACTCTATGGGATTTGGTGTATACATCACATTTTTATATAGATAAATCATACAAAAATCCTTGGAAAAAATCCAAGTTTGGTTCAACACTACTTGAATTGAATGTGAAACATTTCAAATTGCATGTTAGGACAAAACCTTGCTCTATTTATATGGATCTAGGGGATGTCTAAAAGCTTTTACTCCAATTCACATTACCACAAGTTAAGAATCAACATAGTGCATTCATTGCATCATTAACTTGCCAACATTTACACTTAGTAACATATTAATTAACTTACATGTGTTTTTTTGTCTTCTTTCCTAGAAGATTCCTCAAAGGTTTTCATAAATATTTCTTGTTTAAAAATTCAAAATTCCAAAAGGCAAGACAAATAAGTTTTAGGCCATTAAAATTTCACACATTATTTTCATGTGGAGAGGTGGATTATGATAGTAGAGTTCACAATATGCAAGAGAAGAGGTTAGTTTTGCACTTGGATTCAACCTAGAAAATGATAGAGGTCAATTAACAATTTGTTAGATTATCATAAAATTAGATCTAATATCAAAGGCTAGTGTCCATCACTAGATGTCAATCTATAGTCAAACATCACCAAGTTGTACACAAAGCTAAGTCATAATGATTCTTTATCATTTTGAAAAACATGCTTGTATATTTCAATTACTATCCTAACTCAATCTAAAATTCATAACTTATATTGAATTATTACTTTATGCCAAATTTATTAATTTAGGCATGATTTCTACTCCTACAATCACAAATGTTGATTAAAAACAAAATTATGTAGAAGCATTTTACATAAAATTATAGTTGTGAATAAATTATACAGACCTATGTTTTTTAGGTTCTATAACAAACAATAATTGTTTTTGCAAGCTATTGATATCGAGAGCACGAATTGAAGTTGTGTGAACAACCAATGGAGTATATGAGTGAAAGTTGCATGAATAATCAACTTCTTTCCACTAAGAACCAAGAACTATCCATTTCACCAAAGAAATCTAAGACACGATCCCGACTTCATCCCTTTAGAATATTACAGATCTTACTCGCACAACTTAATCTTTAATAAACTCTTTGAACTTCAGGAACGAACCAAAACCACTCATTTTTGTAAACCACACAAAGGCCACCGTACCCCAAACGATCAAAAACAAATTCCACTCTTATTTTAACTTGTGTCTATCCTTTGATAGACACGAATCGAAGAAAAAAGTGACCGACACTAAAGGAGGGCCCAAAAAGTTTAACTGAGGTACGGCTTTTATTCCAAATAATTCAGTCCGAATCGACTCCACCACGGTGATCTTCTTGTTCCACAGGAACATGCTGTAAAAGGCACTTTATTTCGTTCCATTCACCCAATTGTAAACAAGTCCCGAGAATCTAAAACATCGTATGGTTTCTAATCATTCAACTGGTGTGGTATGTAAAGCACGAAAGGCCACCATCTTCACAGCTACCCATTTTCTCTAGATGGAATATTATAACCAGCCAAATCCAGTTCAGATTCTTGCATCACCATCACCATCAACATGTAACGTCTATTTTCTTTTGTCTAGGAGAAAAAAGCAGCAGCATCATGTGGACGTGAACAAAGAACGTGTTTATGACATCCAAATAGGAAGCATTATAATGGAGGACGATAGAACTCATAAATGTCCAACATTCTCCAAACTACCAGTGTCAAATGGCTGTTGGTCACTCTGAACACGGATAATGTTGGAACCCAATAGCATTCAGATGTGAACGGCCAGAATTCACTGGGAAAGTGGATCCACCTTTGATGGAGATATGAGTCTGTCCAATAGGACTAACATGCCGTATTATCACTAACACCAAAATGGACTGTGGAATTGAGACAGGAAAGAATCCACAGCCTGTCTTTTGTTCTTTGCACATATCCTGCAAATCGGATATAGTTTTGATTCCATTCCTTGCTTACAAATGGTTGTTGGAGCATGTTTTTCCCTTATCCAATATAGTTGTGACTTGATTCCTTGTTTTGAGACAATTGATTTAACTAGATTTCGTAGGGAAGAGGACTTAATAAATGTTAGGATTAAACTTTGGTAATGTTAATGATTCACTTATATTGAAAAGTACATTGTTTGAACTTAAAACATCTCATCAAAGATGGTGTTATATCAATATGTTTTGATTAAGTTAAAGACGGGTACTTGACCAGTATCCATTACAAAATAGTCATAAGGCCACAGAGGGGGGCTCACGATAAGTGAGATACTCAGAAAAGAAAACAGATAAAAGAAAGACCAACAGAAAACAGAAACACAAAAACAGAAAGAGACCAGCAAGAAACCAACACAGCTACTGGTCGCCCAACGGCTTGAGGCCATTGATTGTCTGTCATTCATTCGCCAAGAATTGCAACTTTTCTTCGAATGAGAGAGGTTTCTTCTTCTTGGATCACCATCATTGGTAGGGGGCATGGTAGAACGTGTTATATCCATATGTTTATATTAGGTGCTGTAAGATATAAAGAAAAAAAATAGTTTTTAATTTATATACTGAATTATATATTTTTTAGTGTGTTTATATATCATGAATTTTTATTTATTTTTGTAAAGTGGTTTTTATTTAATTATTAAATATAATTAAAAACATATTTAGAGAGGTTAGAAAGTTGGAGAGTTAGAGAGTAAGCAAGTGAGGTTGATTTTGGTTTGTATGCTTACATCCCATCTTTTTCAAATCACAAAGAGAGAAGGTAATGGGATTTTACTATCTTGCATGTATTTATTGTAGTTGTTTAAAGGTTTCTTATCCTTAGGATGATTCTTTTTAATGGCATCCATATTTTGATTCTATAATTAATGTCAAAACATTAGGAACTAGAGTGAGTAATGGAGCAACCAATAAAACCTTGTAAGCTGGTCCATAACATATTCCATGAGATATGTCTTCTACTAACCCATCAAATTTTGTCCTTTTGTTTCTTAATTTTGATCATGCTTGTAAATATCTTGATTACAAGTTATGCACGTTGGTTTTTTCAATCATGTTCCATTTGAATACATGCTCCACAATTGGATAAACACTACATGGGTTCTCCATGTAGTTAAACTGGATGCCATCTAGTATTTAACCAAATGTTTCTTTCTCTTTTTCTTTGTGGAAGCTAACCATGTGGATGTAGTAATTTATCATGGTCCTTACTACATGTGTAATTTGCTACATGTTAATTCTCCTAATATAAGACATTTTGTAGTCTCCAACCAACAAGCTCTTAAAGTTCTTATTTGGCTTCAATTTCCTAGGTTGCCTCTACCATGTCAACCTTCCTCTCTAGGGAGGGTTGTATGTATTGAACCTAAGAAATTCTATTTGATTGGACCATGACATAGAGTCTATGTAGAAATTGACCTTACACTTGATTTAAAAGAAGGTAATTATATACAAATTGGTTATATCCATCATATGCAACACATTTTGTATACCAGCCTATCCATACTTTATTTTAGTACCAAGCCTTCTGACCATAAGATTAGAGAATATGATCCTCTAGTTATCTTTAATCCCAAACTAACCTCTAATATAGTTGTTGAGATAAGTAAAATTGAAAATGGGTGGGTGGACTAATGTTGGAAACCATAAAATAGTCATAATCAGGCCCAAAAGAGCTCTTAGTCCAATCCTAGACCTAACAATTGTGTAGCTACCAAGGCTAGAAATATGTGTGTGCAAAAACCTCAAGCTAGTGATAAATCATCAAATACTACAAGAACCCCTTGATTGCAAATGATTGAAGAATCCAAGAAAGTAGTTGAGTTGTGGCTAGGTTCTCTACATAATCAATTGGTAAGTTTATCAAAGAGGCTCCTAAGCATTGATTTTCTGGAACTCCTCTTTTAATGATTCACCTTTCCTTGTCAACTTTGGGAATCTCAAATCCATCACAACTAGAGAGAGGAAGGCAATTTCGTAGTCCTCCTTGATATTTTAAAGAAGGATATTATGTTTCTAAATAAAAGGAAAATATAGTTGGGTGATCCCATTTAGCATGAACCACTTTTTGGCTTAAGTGAGACACTCAAAATCAACTTTTTTTTAATATTTTTAATTTGTGTCAATTATATTGAGCAAATGACCAAGAATTTAAGGATGATATATAAATTAATGAGTTGTGGAATTTTCTATGTAGATTTAATATACATATATATAATGAATTATTTCTATTATTTTTATTTTCATTCAATTTTTAATTTTTATATTTATTTTATTGAAATTAACTTTTTTCCATATTTTAAGTGTATATATTAATTATTTTATGCACATGGTTATACACACAACATCAAGCCTAGTTAGGTGTCCCAATTAGAGAGTTAACTCACCACCTCTTGCAAGCTTTGAGGATGTTAACTTGCCACTACTCTCTGTTAGTGGAAGTCATTAGGTTAGTCTTCTCCATTGATCATGTTGGTAGTTGCTTCCCTCTTTGCCATATGTACATCACATTCATGGCTTAATGATATGTTGGTTTATCCATTTTCATGTTTTCTTTTGTAGTGTATTTTTGTGTTTTCCTCTCACTGGTTAGGGCATGTGTGCTTTTTCAACTTACATGGATTGTTAGTACATGCATTCATTGTAGATATTATGGTGAATTCTACATGGTATCATAGCCATTTTGTATTTAGGTGCTAGTTTAATTTTTTTGTGATTTTTTAAAAATAGTGGTGCATTCAAATTTTTGGTTTCTTGTGTATTTTGTTTTCATAACATTGTGCAGAAGCTAGGAATATCCATCATGTTGTGATTTGTCATTTTGGTTCAAGTGTGATTTTGATCTTGTGCTGAAGAAAAAAGGGACCTCTTGCTTGACATGGGATTAATTCATGATGAAATGGGATTAATGAGTTCTTAATCTAGTGTTGTGAGGTGTTTTATGCATCCACACTAGGTCTTGGACCCTTGAAAATGTATCTATCGATGTCTTGTAAAGGTGTTGTAAAGTGTTGTAAGATACTTTCATGCTTTTTCTAGACCTAATGAACCCATTTCTCCCTAATTCAACATTATAAAATGTATTCAAATGAATTATCACATCAATCTAGAAGGTTTTTGAATTAAACTTAATGTTAAACTAGTGTTGTAATGTGGCCCACACATTCACATTAGTTCTTGTGCTTTCCTAGGCTGTGTGGACCTCATTTTAGTGTTCTAAAGTGTATTTAATCACACTTTCACATTGAATTCTATGTCCCAAGCCATAATTGACCTTTAAATCATCACTAATAGGCCCCTATTAACCCATATTGTGCATCTCAAGGATTAAATTGATCAAATACCTGACAAAGTTGCATTTTAAACCTTATTTCCTTATCTCCTGGCTTCCTAGCTATCAAATTGGCCCTTGTGGGACTCATTCACCATGCATGGCGAATAAGTCCCATCTAGGTGGGACCCATTCACCATGGGTGGCGAATGAGTCCCATTTGGCTCAATTTTGACCTTTGAGCAGGAAAAAAGTGAAATTTGAGTTTAATATTACTTCATGTCAGCCTGTGATGAGGTATTAATGGGTGAAATAGGTGAATTACCTATAAAGATAAGTCTTTTAACTCATTTTACACATCTCATATGTATCTCTTACCATTCATTCATCCATCATTCGTTCATCTCAAGTCAAGCAACTTAGGGTAACTTATTCATTTCAAGTCACCAAGACATCAGTTTTCAGACATTCAAGGGAAAATTATTCATGTTTTGTTGTAGAATTTCAAGATAAAACATCATGGAAAGGTAATAAAATCCATTATTGCATGTTTCATTCCATTATTTAATCATTTCAATGGTTTAATTACCTAAAAGGGGTTTGACCAAGGCAAACCACCATGCCCTAACATTCAACTTTTCTCTCTCTTGTCTTGTGTGTTTGCATATTTAGGTCTCTTGGAAGCTTGGAAATAATTAAGAATCAAGTTTCAAGGTTGGTCAAGTCTTCTCTTCATTCAACAAGTAAAATATCAACAAAAACTCATTTTCAGGTTCAGAAATCAGGGTTTCAAAAGTAGACACTTGTAGAGAATCAAAGTGCAAATTGGAAGCTCTAGATTCCACCTTTGAATAATCAAAAATTCAAAAGTGGACTCATTCGCCATGAGTGGTGAATGATTCCCACTTCTACGTCAATTTTGAGTTTTTTGCATTTTTAGATACCCTATTGTCAAAAACAGTTTTCGACACAGTTTTGCAAAACTAGGACTGATTCACCTAGAATGGCGAATGAGTCCCACCAAGCCTGAAAATCAACATCAGTAGCATTTCAAATTTCATTTCCAGTCTCCATCCATATTCTAGGTGCACACTTTCAGTTTTGTCAAGTTCTGTTATAGTTTGCATTCATTTCTAAGTGTTTATGCAATACACAATGTGTTTTCAAACATCACTTGATTCTTAGGTTTTGCATTCATAATCAATCAATCGCTTAGTTTTATTGCATTTATATCATCTCATTTAGTCTAAATAACATTACATAATTTGAATGAACCTAGCTAGCATTTTTGGCCTACCTCTCTCCTTTTAGGTGAAAAACCCTAGAAGAGTTAGAGAGTCTTGTGGTGCCAAAAATCTATGGTTTAGATCTCAATTTGGATGTGGATGGGATCTTTGAGGGGCTTGTGCAAGTCCATGATTTTTTATTCTTATGGGAAAAATTCATTGCTTTCTTGTATATCCGATCAAATTATAGATAATAGTTTGGATTACTGGGAGAGGGAAAAGGTTTATGCCTTGATCACATGAGGGCTAAAACCTTGTGATTCATACTAGTGAGGGCTTAAACTCAACCCCCCTTCTATTTCTCCCAATTTTATTTTTGAAAATAATTTTGTAAAATTGAAATTGTGAATTGCAGTTTTTAGGCAACATAGAGAACATAAAAGTGTTATAACTTCTAATTGACAACTCAAAATTGAATTTCATTCTTTTCAAGTTGATAATTTTTTATGCCCAATCTATTGAGAATATTATCGCATCAAAAATTATAAAGCTATTTTTTTTTTCTATTGGATTTTTGTAAGAACTTAATATATAAAGTGCCAAAATTTGAAGGCGATCCAATAATGAATCAAGGAGGGGTGTTGTGTCTTTTGTATGTGCACTTCCTACATTCCTTTTAGTTCTTCATTTATGTATTTTTATTTCTTCAACAATTCAATTTCTAGCATGGATTCTAATCAAGTTGTCACACCATTAACACCCTTTAACTATCACGACTGGAAACTAAAATTTCAAGTTGTGATCTAAAGAAGAAAGGGTTGTATTAGCTAAAAATGGGCATTGAGAAAGAACCTATTGTTGAGGAATAAAAATAAAAATGGTTTAACAAGTGTGATCAAGTAATTAGATTTATGTGTCTAAATGTATCTCTTGGACTTCTCTTTTATGTAGAATCCTTAAACACACCTAGTGAAGTTTGAATTGCATTAGAAAAACTCTTTAAGAAGGTAGATGAAATGAAATTCAATCACGAGTTGGAGAATTATCTCATAAGTTTAAGCCATCATTACTTTGACAACTTAGAGGAATTCTTCACTACATTCAAATCAATAAGGTTGTAGTCAAAAGAATGTGGAATGGAGAAAAAAGAGAATCAACTTGTGCTTTCTATACTTTCCAAACTAGGTCCTAACTATAAATCATGTTTGTATCTACATTCTACTCAACCAAAAGGGCTCTTGGGATATCATGGAAGATGTCTTCTCTAGATAAGTTCATTATAGACTTGACTAGGGAACATGGTAAGTTAATATATATGGGAACATTGAAGTATTAAAAATCACATGCCCTCTTTACTAGGAATGAGAAACAACATGTGCTTAAAAAAAGGGGAGAAAAAAAAAACTCAAAAATATGATGATACGAAGAAAGAATAGATTTATCAAAATCTTCAAAAACCAACACTAAAACTTCTTCAAAACAAGGGGAACCTAACAAAGAAAATTTTTGTTCCTAGGAAAGTGTAGGGAAATGGGGGACCGAAATGGGGTCTTAAGTGGCCACTTTTATTACGAAATTAGGAAAAAATGATATTGGATGAGAAATTGAAGATAGTTAGGCTCAAAATTTGAAGATGCAACAAGAACAAAAATCATAGTGCTCTAAATCTGCTTTCTTTAAAATACTATTTTCTTTTGAAAATGGTGGAGATTAAGGGGTTCAAATAGGGGGGGCACACAAAGTGCTCATGCTTTTATAAAAAAAAAAACATAACATAGTGTCTAGTGTGGTCGGGCCCTAAAATGTTAACATTTTTTTAGTGTTTCAAATATCACTTTAGTGAAAACTTAGCTAACACCATGTAGTTTATGCCTATTTTTATTGCTATTTTTTAAATAATTTTCAAAGTGGATACATCCTGAAAAATAAAAAATTGAGCATGCACCCCCTTATTCTTTTAAAAATTAATTAAAAATAATAATAATATAATATGTGCAAAATAGAATCTAGTTTCTAAAAATGGAATTTATATCAAATTTTGGTGAAAAAGTAAAAAATGAAGCCAAAAACACCATAAGTAGGTTTTTGAGAAAAAATGGAGACACTAGCAAAATAAATTAAAGCTCAAAACCTTAATGTAATTAAAATTTAGAAAAAACTATATGGTTAGTAAGATAAGAGAAATTTCAATGCTACTATGTTATTTTTTTAACTTGGCATTGAAAGACATGCAAAACTGATGGAGATCACACTCGATATTGTGTCATTTTTTAGAATTTACAAAAAAAACGTTGATGGGTGTTGACATGTAAGGCCAATCCTTTAGGTTGGATGCCCAAGGAAAATCCAACTTTAAGTGTTGGAAATACCCTTGAATAAAATAATAATGTGAGCACATTATAACACACTCGCATTCCCAAGAAGAAAAAAATAGCTCTCTTTCTCTTCCCATTTCTCTCTACCTCCTTATATAGCTCACACTCTCCCTCTTCCTTGGACTGTATACATGAAATACACATTTAAGTAAAAGTTAAATTTGTATATGAAAATTTATTTTCTTATACTTTAAGTTATATTTCATGTATATATAGTTTCAGAATGTTGAAGAATGGCTTCAAATTCATAGGAGTTATAATGCATATTCTAGGTTGTAAAAGATCTTATAATTTTTAGAATTAGTCAAATTTCAATAATCAATAAAATAATTGAGTAATGATTCTTTAAAAAGTAGATTAACTTTTTTGCAGGTCCAATTCGAGGATATGGAAAAGGCTTTGGTTACTCTGATGAGAGTCACTAACAGGTTGATGAGACGTGCTATGCTGGGAGTAGCCTCAAGAGAAGCGAAGGTAACCAAAAAATTGAAGAAGCAGGGGAAATATGATGCCCTAAAACTACTGGATGAAATAGAGGGACCTGACTGGCATGAATATGTGGCTCTCTTAGGAGAGTATGGGGACTGTTAAGGAAGGCCAACTAATGGCTTGGTTTGTTGTTTTCCTGCCTTTTGATGGGTTTTTTGAATTATACCAATATCTAGGACTATTCATTAATTCTCTATAAGATTTGGTGGAATACCACCTGGTATATTGTGGACTTAATTAATGGTCTCCGTAGCTTAAATTTTGCTGGTAGTAACTTTTTGTTTTTGATAGATAATGGCTGGACTATAGCGATGGTTTTAAATTTGGGCCTACGTTCCAACCTGATGTTGTTTTTTGGTTTGGTTGGTGGTGTTGTTTCCCACCTTTGCTACTCTTTTTGATCTACTATTGTTCCTTGGGATCAAGGCCCTTCCCTGCTTATTTTATCAAAAACAAACTCCTACCATCTTGCAATTGTCTAAGGGTAAATTTGTAACTATTCAAAAGAATGATCAAGCCTCTCCTGAGATATTTATCTATATCTCTATCTCTCTCATCTCTCTCCCCCTCTCCATATCCCAAATTCTAAGGAAAATAATGAAACTGGGAATGAACAAAATGTTGGGCTTTCTGGTCTGGAGAACAAAACTGAAGGATTGAGTAATGATTCTTTAAAAAGTAGATTAAATTTTTTGCAGGTCCAATTCGAGGATATGTAAAAGGATTTGGTTACTTTGATGAGAGTCACTAATAGGTTGATGAGACATGTTATGCTAGGAGTGGCCTCGGGAGAAGTGAAGATAACCATAAAATTGAAGAAGTAGGGGAAATATGATGCCCTGAAACTGCTGGATGAAACAAAGGGACCTGACTGGTGTGAATATGTGGCTCTCTTAGGAGAGTATGGGGACCTATTAAGGAAGGCCAAATAATGGCTTGGTTTGTTGTTTTCTTGCCTTTTGATGGGTTTTTTGAATTATACCAATATTTGGGACTATTCGTTAATTCTCTATAAGATTTGGTGGAATACCAGCTGGTATACTGTGGACTTAATTAATGGTTTCCATAGCTTAAATTTTGCTGGTAGTAACTTTTTTTTTGTGATAGATAATGGCTGGACTACAATGATGGTTTTAAATTTGGGCTTGCGTGCCAACCTGATGCTATTTTTTGGTTTGGTTGGTGGTGTTGTTTCCCACCTTTGCTTCTCTTTTTGATATGCTATTGTTCCTTGGGATCAGGGCCCTTCCCTACTTATTTTATCAAAAACAAACTCCTACCATCTTGCAATTGTCTAAGGGTAACTTTGAAACTATTCAAAAGAATCATCAAACCTCTCTTGAGATATTTATCTATATCTCTACCTCTCTCATCTCTCTCTCCTCCTCTCCATATCCCTCTAGATACATATTTATATATCTCCATCTCTTCTCTCCCTCCCTCCATCCATATCTCTCTTTGCCTACCTCTCTCTACTCCTCTTGGCTCTCTCTCTAATTCTTTTCTCTCTTATCTCTATTTCTCTTCCCTAGTGATAGAAGCGGGAGGGGAAAGCCCCCATACCCCCATCAAGAACTAGATCCAAACATAGATAAAAAAGTGGATCAAAAAGATAATCAAGCTCCATTACCATAAAGGAGGGAGATATTGATAAATATAGAGATGGAGATAGAGAGGGGGAGGAGAGGGAGAGGGAGAGGGAGAGGGAGAGGGAGAGGGAGAGGGAGAGATAAAGAGAGTGTTAGAGGAGAGAGGGATAGAGAGAGATGGGAGAGATAAATATATAGAGAAGGAGAGATGGAGAGATATAAAGATAATAATAGATATAGGGAGAGATATAGGGGTAAAGAGAGATAAAGAGATAAGGAGATATAAATAAAGAGAGGGAGAGATAGAGCTAATGGAGAGAGATAGAGAGAGGAAAATATAGATATAGGTATAAATATCTAGGAAGAGGGAGAAGGAGAGAGAGGTAGAGGTATCTAGAGATAGAGATGAAGTGTGGAAGATATAGGTAGAAGGAGAGAAATAGATAGAGAGATAGAGAGAGGTAGAGGAACAAATAGAGAAAGGTAGGGAGGTAGTGTTGGTAATAGAGTCTGATTATCTTCTTTATTTAGAGGTTTTTATTTCAATTGTGTTTGGATCTTAGTTCTTGACGAGGGGTGTGGGAGGGAAAGTGCCCCTCCCACTTTTTGGTCTCTTACATAAAAATAGGTCTTTTTTTATAAGGAGAGGCTTGATTATGCTTTTGAATAGTTACAAAGTTACCCAAGTAGATAATTGCAAGATGATAGGAGCCTAGAATAATTATTGAAATTTGACTATCTAAATTTTTTTAAGATCTTCCAAAACCTAGAATTTACATTATAATTCTTAGAGATCCGAAAAAATTCTCAAACATCTTGATGCTCTATACATGAAATATAACTTAAAGTATAAGAAAATAAATGTCCACTTATAAATGCCACTTATGCTTAAATTCTTCTTTCATGTATTTAGTATGAGGAAGAGGGAGAGTGTGAGCAATATAAGGAGGTGGAGAGAAATGAGAAGAGAAATATATCTATTTTTGCTTCTTGGAAATATGAGCACATTATAGTGTGCTTGTGTTATGTCTTATATGGGACCAGAAAGTGGCCACACCACTTTTTTTTCCCCCATATTTTTGTGCTTAGCCTCCTATTGCAAGAAACTTGGGCACGATGATCACAAATGTATGAAGAAGTAGATTAACCATCTCTCACATCTTCTTGAGAAGCACAACATATGGGTCCCTAAATCTATCAAAAAATCCTCATCAACTCAAGAATATATAAAGGAAAAGGAAAAAGGTAAAGAGAAAACCAGGGATAACTTTAAGTAACCCCCCCCTCGACGAAGGTGTAAAATCTTGGCGAATCTTGGCTAAGTGCTATAATTTTCCTAGCGAATCTTTCCTTTTATTTGAAAAGATTATAATTTTTCTAGCAAATCTATGCACATTATTAAAAAAAATTGTAAAATTTTGGCAAACCTTAATGAATAATTGGTAAAAAGAATAATCACAGTGGGGAATCCTAGTGAATAATCACTGAAAAGATGAATTACAATGGCAAATCTCTCCTTTAAAAATTTGCACAGTTGGTCAGCGCAGTTCCCCCATATTTTTTTTGTTTTTTATAATATTGAAGTAGGGGCCCGAGGGTGGAAGCCACCGATAGGGCCAAGGGGCAGTACCCCTCGTGGGGGTCAAGGGGATAGAGCATTGGAGCACACATGAATTAAGTATTTTTTAAAAATCTCACTTTAAAAATAATACTAAATGAAAAGTGAAATTGTTACCATTGATTAGCTTTTTTAATCGGATGGTTGTAGGTTGATTCTGTGACCTATATGCATGTGCTTTTAAAAGGCTTATTGAGGACCAAAATTTGTTTTGGTCCACATGATTAAATACAATCGTGTGGCCCAAAAGAAATTTCGGGCCTCAACAAGCCTTTTAAAAGGCATGCGCATATAGGTTGCATAATCAACCTGCATCCATTCGATTAAAAAGCTAATCGATGATTTGATGGCAATAAATAAAAGCCCTATTCAAGGTTAAAATATCCCTAAAATTAAATGGTAATTATTAGTGGCGATATTTCCCCAAAATTGATGGTAGGAATATAATATTATTGGCGAATATAATTAATATTTGTAATTACAGTATAAACTACTGGCAAATAAGTTCCAATGATGTAATGTTTACATGGTGAATCAATTCAATTTATTAGTTTAAAAAATAATGCATAAGCGAATTAATTGAGACAAAATTATTTTTTTTGTAAAAACCTGGCGATTCGGTCTCCTTTTTAGCTTGTACTATTTGCCATTTCTAGAGGTCCCGATTTCAATTATTCGCCAATTGGCGAAGATTTGCCACTAAAGTTTTCCCTGGAGAAAACTAAGGGCAAGGATCCAGTTCCTATTGCATCATCATTAGTTCTATCTTGGATTGTTGATTGGGATGCCTTGCACCACATGGGTTCTTCAAGTACATCACACCCCATGGGTTCTAGTCAAGGAAACATAAGATTACATATAATTGCTTCCATGAGCTACCTCTTTGCAACTTTTAGAATGTGCTATCCAAATGGTGAATAGATATCTAGATTTTGAAACCTTAGAATATCCTTTGCAATGTGGTGAGTAAAAATTACAAATGGTCAACCCTTTAAAAAATGAAGACCTAGGCCTTAATAGTCTTTACAAGTTACCAAATCCATGACCAACCAATGGGGACAAGTGAGACACATAAATATAAAAATATTTTGATTAGTACCATGTAGCAATTGCCTATACCTTAAATGCATTTCTTATCCATATATTGTGCCTATAATCATGACTAGATGTGTTAAGTTGTGTTAATATGGACCAAAGAGGTGTGGGGGAACACTCCTAGTCAATTTGAAAATCATCATTCAATATTAGAGTTCTAGTTATAGCATGCTAGAAATATCTTGGAGGTCATGTGAATGCATTTTGGTAGTTGAGACATCTTTCGATGGTGTGGGGCTAATTAAAGCAATTCAATGATTTAAGGCTTTAGGGCTAAGACTAAATTTTAATTCAACTTTAAAAATTTTGGTACCTAGTGTGGATATAGGTCTAAGGACTTGAGATTTAGTGGATACAAGGAACCAAGAGTAAAGGATAGAAGGAAAGGGGGATAAAAAACCTAAGATAAAAATGAAATGTTGAGAGGTTGATCCTTAAGTATGGATCCCAAGGAAGGAATGCCATTTTAAGCATTGTGAGTTAATAAAAAAAATGGGAGTAAAAAAAGAACTAGGTTGGGGTGAGGATCGAGTCTTGAGAGGGAACTCAAAACAAGGATATGAGAAGGTGAAGGGTTACATTGAGATTCCAGGGTATAATAGAATATGGCCATTAGGCTACAAGGGTGAGATGAAAATCAAAACAAGAGCCTTGAGTAGAAGGGGAGAATGAGAGAGAATAGTGAAAGGATTGGGGCATGGGGATAATCTAGTATTGAGGACTTCTTGTCAAAATCTAGTTTCCTCCCAAAGATTCAAACTCGAAGGAATAAAGAGAAAAAAAGGTTTGGAATTAGGATAGAGGATGAGATATGGATCGAGATCCCACATGCAATAGGAACCATAGAACCAAGCTCCAAGTTTCCAATTCCATCTACAGATTTGTAGCCCAAGGGATACACGAAGAACACACAAAGAAGTGGGGGAAAGAGAAGCGGTGGGGATTTGAGGAGTACTCTAAGATCCAAGTCGAGTATTTGGGTGGTTCGAGAATTTTTGAACCTATTGACAACAAATCACACTTTTCCTTGCTTTATCACCTCTTTTAAAGCTTTGACATGATCCTAAACCAAGTCAAACTTTCAAAAAGTTCATAAATTCATAAACTTTGAGACAATTGGAACTAGCTCATTTTCTTCCTTTCAATCTCCACATCTTTTGCATTTTGGTAAACTTATGAACCTATGTTGTATTTTCCTAAGGTTCATGGACTAATGAACCTTGTGACATTTAGAATCTTTATCGTTCTTTTCCTTTTATTCTCTCTTCCTTTTGTTCAATATGTCACACTTTTTGTGACTTGATGAACCATGTTGTAATTTTATAAATTTTAAAAACTTTTGAACATTGCAGTTAAGCAAACCCCATTCCTTTTCCTTACCTATATTCCCTTTCATTTTCGCATTTTATCATAGGCTCACACTTTTTGCTAACTAGTGAAAGTTTTTCACTTTTCATAGGTTTGTGAACCTTTGAAAAGTGCAACTCACTAAACTTTGCACATTCTTTCCCTTTAACTTGGATGCTTTGAACCTATGAAAAGTGCAACACACTAAACTTTGCATATTCTTTCCCTTTGACTCAGATGCTTCCCAACCCATTTGAACATTTAGGCACATTTTTACAAAAGGAAGCAAAGAAGATGCCCAACTTAAACAATTTTAGGATCTTGAAAGGATATGATTTAATAGGTTTTTAGCAATTTCCAATAAAGAGACCCATTTAAGATCTCCTAGATTGGGTATAAATAATGAGAAAAATAGAGCAAGAGGCAAAAAATAGGAAAGACTTGGACCCGTTTTATAAATTTTGAGACTTGCAAATAAAGGAATTAATAGGAATGAATGGTTTTTTTTAATACATTATTGGTAGTGATCATGGTGACATGGAGGTTCCTTGTATTCTTGGAGCTCTAAGACAACATGCTATTTTATGCAAGTGCATTGTTGGTGGTGATGGATTGATTATAGGATTGTAGGTGGTGGTTTATCTTCTTGGTTTAGAGATCATAGTTATATATTATCCTTTGGAGCTACTGATGTTGCAATTGAGTGTTTGGTTGTGTGAGAGCCATGGGTGATCTTTATTTAAGGGATGGTTATCATGATGCCATGTTTAGCATAATATCATCATTTGGTTGGAGCTTTGGAAGCAATTTGGATCTTAGTATTCAATTTTGTAGTGGTAAATCAAATAGAGTAGCAAATCTTTGACCTTTAGTAACTCTATTTGATTTATCAGTGGGATCTTAGTCAATGATGTATAAAGATGTGTCTCCTACTAAATGCATTACCAAATCTATTTGATTTACCCCTAAGGAGATGGTTATCATGTTGCCATGTATAGCTTAGTATCAAGTGTAGGCACCTTAATCACAATTCTATGATTTTTTTTTAGCGTATTTCTTTAGGGAAACCACACTAATTTTTTAAGGTTTGGCAATCATTCAATTTGAACAAATAAATGTCCATGATTTTAGTCATCAATTATGTCATCTTGCACTTGTGGAATCTTAGAAACAATACTATGATTTTACTTATCAATTATGCCATCCTAAGTTTGGGGTCAATTTCCACTAGTAAATTAGTCTTGGTTTGAACTTTGTCTCTTGCCCTCATATTTTATTGTTTTCACATTGATTTTTATATATTTAAAATGGTGAAATTTGCATAACCACGACAATTTTCATTTAGTTTTATGTTTTTTTAAAGAACATAGCGTAAGTATACATTGAGACAAAAATAATAAGTCATTGTAATCTTGACTGTAAAAAAATGTAAACAAATGAGAAACATTGATTGATTTATATTTTTAACAAAAAGATGTAAACAAATGAAAAACATTGACAATGATTGATTTATATTTTTAACAACCCTTCTTAAAAAAATTGAATTGTCCATTTAGATCAACAGCCTTTCTTTGAAAATTCTTTTTAAATTATCAATTTAAATAAGCCAAAAAAAACACTATAGACAATACAAATCTATAATTGCCTTTTCTCCTACAGCTGTATGGAATCCTAGAATTGCCCATTAATAAAAAGGGATAACAATTGTATGTTCTCAGTTGCCAGAGCTGCATTGTCATTGTATAATTGTATGTTGTCAGTTAACAACTGTAAATTTTCTTCCATAATTGAAAAATACTAATTGTAAATAATTCCTTCCTTTAAAATTGACTGTTTTTTTTTCTAAGATTTAAAAAGTAACTTGTCCTTGACTTCTTTAGAAAATAGGGGACAGCCATAAAATGGCTGGACAACATTGGAGACAGGGAGGCAGGGCTGAGGTTGGAACGCACCACCTCTATCATAGTTTATAACACATTAATAGTCTGGATATAACTCCAGTAGAACGTAAGATAGGCATAGAAGATTCACATCCAAAAATGGCATGTAACTCTGTACCTATAAGAGACAAATATATATACCATAGAATTTCAACTCTATAGGCAAGCTTTTGGAGTTGAATTAAATGAAATTTTAAATTATTATACATTCAAGTTATTTTTAAATTAGAATTCAAAACTGTTGAAAACAATTAATTTTACTGAAAGTTTCTGTTGTTACAGTCTTATTTTCAATTTATAAAATGGCGAATATCATTTTAATGGATTGTAGGGTCTAAGTAATTTTTAAATATTTTTTTTCATAATTATTTTTCAAATGTTAAAACATATCTTATTTAAAATATATATATTATAAATTAAATATAAATCTTTTTTAAAATAAAATAAAATAAAAGTGGCTATGTCACTGAACATTTTATTGATTAAAAACAAAGTTTACAAACCCTGGTTCAAAAGGAGCATACCGGCAGGAAAGAACCAGGGAAGAAAACCTCTGGTTATAGCTCTAAGAAAAGACAAAAAAGCTAGCCTAGAACCCCGACCAGACCCAGACAGATATCCCAAACACGATAATATCATTTAACCCCCTAGAGAAGCCCCCCATAGAAAAAGACCCAGAACAAGATACAATATCTTGGTACCAGAAACCAAAGCAAAACATTACTCCAAAATAGGCGGATCCAAACAACATAGAAAGATAGTGGCAGTAGATGATCATTAAATTTAAGTATTCTCCTTCTATTTAGAGTTGAAAAAGTTGAAGCCATATTAATGTTTTTGAAACTTTTTGTTATAAATTTGATGTTATTTATGATTGTAAAGAAAAAAATTCATGAAAGTATAGTTTTTTTTTTACAAATTATGAGACAATTATCAATTACTTTTATGGTATTTAATATATTTATATAATTTATAAGTTATATTTAAAGATCTATAAAAAATTGAACATCTTAAAATTTTGTATAAATGACATAAATTTTTATAAATTAGAGTAAACTTTTATTTAGAAAACAAATAAAAACTTAAAGATTAATTAAGTCTTTTTATAAATAATAATTTCAATGATTAGGATGAATTTATTTACAAAATAAAAATGTCTTAAAATTTAGGATGGGTCTATTTATAAATGAAAGTCTCAAGCATTATGATAAGTCTATTCACTTTTTATTGTCTTATTTTTTAGGTTGAAAGAAATTATAGAAGAGTAAATATAATTATTATTTGTTATTTGTTGATCCAAATCATTAATATATTTGAAGAGGGTATAAGGTTTTGATAAGAATAAGATGAAAATATTTAAATCAAGATTAAAAAATAAGTGATAATTTTCAAGTCAAAATAAAATAAAATAGAAGGTAACAATTTCTTAAAAATAGAATAATTGGAATGGCCATTATAAACAAGGCCACTTTGTTGTGAAGTTCCTACCAAATGCTAGTGGGACGGTTTTGTTTCTTGATCTATGGAAACCCATTTTCTCATGCCACATTCATCAAGAAATGCATTGAGGTCTTTCT
The DNA here is from genome assembly GCA_007258455.2 of Sequoia sempervirens. Classification (NCBI taxonomy): domain Eukaryota; kingdom Viridiplantae; phylum Streptophyta; class Pinopsida; order Cupressales; family Cupressaceae; genus Sequoia; species Sequoia sempervirens. The sequence continues at coordinate 124,901,928 of VDFB02047397.1, forward strand.
TTGCATGAGAAAGTAAAGATGCATATCACTCATCAATGATGAGTAAGGAGCATAAAGGCCCATTTTGAAACACAAGGATGAGGAGCAATATGAAAGAAGTTGTACTTCACATACTTGCATGATAAAATATTGTACTTAATCTCATGTGTAGAGCTTGTGCATGAAAACATGAGTTATCTCTAACAAATATGAGTGTCCTACATTCCAATTTCTTTAGCATGTTAGTTAGGCCATATTTTCTACAAGAAACAATAGTCTAGATATAATTTTTTTTTTGTCAAAATCCAATTGGACAAAACATGCATCAAAATATAAAACACCCATGCTTCAAAATAAGTCTCGCAAAAACATAATTTGGCCAAAACTGGACAAAAAAATTCTTAATTCAAACTAGATCTTTGACTTAGAAGTGGTATTTTTTCCTTCATTTTTTGGTAATTGAATCTCATGCTTGGACTTAGTGACTCCTACCAAAATTTGGATAATTTCCTTAAACTTGGACAATCAATATATTCAACTTGTTTTGGAAGATTAACGACCCAAAATTAGGAGTTATATGCTTAGTTTAGAAAGTTTTAACACCATGCTAACAAAGATAAAAAAACAAACAAACAAACAAACCCCTTGACTCACCAATCCTATTTGAAAAGATAAAATTAGCATTCACTACAACATGATGTAGCAATCATTTTTTAATAGCAATAAAACTTTATGGGTAGGTAAATAACAATATACAATTTCAGTAGATCTACCAACCTCATTTGGAAATACAATATTTTACATCAACATCCTACATATTTATGGATCTTTGAGAAAAAATATATTTACCAAAGCTTTAGAAGCTAAACCATCTCTTTTGGATGTAAATTATATTTTGAAAAAATATGAATAAATTTAACAAACTTGGTGAAGGTGTATTAGAATATAATCTCTCTTCCTCACAAAACAACATTTATGAACCCAGTCTTTGAGTAGTGATAATGATAATGAATCTATATAACTTGGTAGCTTGTAATAATTATGTCCACCATTCAACATGGAATTGATCAAATGAACAAAATATAAATTAACCTATTTCAAATCAGAAAATGGCTATCAAATCCTCTTGGAACTTCAACCTACAATGTTGGATCTCACAGCTACTTTACACCTATAAAACTCAAATCCTTGCATTCTATTGTGAGAAGCCAAAAAAATTAGTTCATGGAAAAAACACATTTTAAATATGAGAGAAGATGAATGAATAAGAGAATCTTTAAAATGCCTGAAGATATCTTTTTCCATTATTGTTTGCACAAGCAACTATATCCTAAACTAAATTTTCTCAGGTCAACCACTGATCCCAATATATAGGTGCGGGAGGATTTTTATTCATGTTAGGACTAAAAATAAAATTTAAATACATATGTCCACTTTCCTTCAAAATAGGGAGAGGACTAGTCTTTGCAACTGAAGCCATGATTGAAAAAGACAAAAGAAGAGAAGTAGAACTGAAACTTTGCCCTAACAGTTTGACAGAGACATGCTCTTTGAAAACTGTCACATCATGGCTTCCTTATCAATATAGAATCCTTCTTCCTTATGTCATTTTATTTTGTGATCTGGTGACTCACAATTGACCATTTCAATGATCGCCTTCATTACTTCCTGGAACTATTGTGTTTTCAGCATTCTAGACAATCTGCCTATGATCCTTTTGTTATGGGTTGGGCACTCCAGTTGTGGGCTACAGTTCTTTTGGCTATAAGAGGTTAGCTTCATCTAAAGTATACACATCATTAACAACCATGAATTAAACATAGAATCATATTGAATTTCATGAACATTCACACAATTATCTATGTAAGCACCGTCATAGCATAATTATATTTCCACATATTAGATTTTGGTTCAGGATGCATAAAAGATATATAAGTTCAAGATTGTCTATAAGCTTAGCAACTTGAAATGTTTTTTTTTTAAATTTATTCAAGGGGTAAATGCTTTTGACCGGAGCTATGAACCGGATACAACCATTCAACAATACCACCCCAACGGGGTTTGAACCTTGGTGACAAGAACAACAATGCCACCTATAAACCATCACACCATGCCAATACCGGCAACAACTTGAAATGTTAAAAGACATAAACTAAATGGAATAAAACTAGCTATTATCTAGGCCCATCACTAAGCACCTCTTAGGACTTAGTTTAACTTGATTAGGATCAAACCAACCTCATTCTAACTAAGGAAGCTATGGTTCTAATTTGCAAAAATTGTAAACTAATTACAAGTGAAAGGAATAATCAACTGCGTAACCAAGATGGAGACCTTGGAAATAAAAGTGATTTTTGTTTTATCATGGGTAGATTAGAAATGAACTAATAAAACCTAAAAGAGTTGGTTATTCACTCAACCACTCAAATAAAAATCTTCTCTTTGATTCAAAATTATAAAAATCTCTATTAACAACACCAACCACAAGAAGGTGGAAAATTAATTGACACTAGTAGCCTCTATTTTTAGAGGTCAACAACATGAACAAATGAAATTCATAGTTTATGAAGTACATAGAAACTTGAAATAAAATTAATTAAAAAGTACAAAGCATACTTACAAACTATGTACAACCTTTGAGTCATTAAAAATTATTCAATTACCAAATATAATTTTTTATTTTAAAATTAAAAATTCTCTATATTGCCTGAGTGAAATTTTGATGAGCACCTCCACTACCAAGTGTTAATGTTGAAGGCCCAACATTAACCTATTCAACATTCAAATTTGAGTTATAAGAATACCATTCATATAAGCTTCAACTATTCACATGTAATATTTATAATTGTTTACTAGTTACATACTGAGTTGCACTTAATATTGTCATGTAATAGGGAGGTGGAGGACCAGTGGAAGTAGGATGAACAGTGCGACCTTGAAAATTCATTATAATCATTCAACTATTTTAGTTAATCTTGCATTTCAAAATAAAATTTAATAATTAAATTAAATGAACTTGTTGACATTTACTTGACTATCAAAGCTGGATGTATCACTCAAGAGAGCTTATATCATCATCATCTAATCCACTGCAAATGTACCCTGGGCACATGTATCTTGACTATCCTTAGGATCATAAACATAGAGTGACCCATCGGACTAACATAAATGAGGTGGAACTAGACACTTGGAAGACTCGCCCACCTCACCTTGTACTAGAGGCCTAGTATATTGTATAAGGATCTAAGTGAGTGAGCTAATCGACTATCAGGTGTCCACCTCAACACTCTCCTTCACAATGGAAGGGATGGTCACATGCTCATAGTTTGGTCTAGCAAGTGGCCTCAGTGGTTGGTGCAGTTCAAGATGTGCCCCCACTCTATCTTGTGTAAAGAGCCACCTTTTCCCTAGAACTCTCACATGTGAAAATAATTTGGGATTTTATTGATGAAAAACTCACAATAGAGTTTCCTCAAAAAGTATTGTTGTACCTCATTGTTTTTGCATGGATGATGGTAAAAAACCATCCACCACTTATCCCAAAAAAAATCATTATCCCTTGGTGGTGGCACCAATGGATAGGGAACCTCTTGCATGAATCGTGTACTAGGGTTGATTCATTCGTGGGTTAGTGAAGAGTTCACATAAGTCAGATTTTTTTTTTTTTGTCTTTAACTTGTTTATATGATAATTTGTTTGCATAAAATTATTTTTGTTCTCACCTCTTGTCCGACCAACTATTTATTTTCTTGTTAACTAATTCTACATGAGATATTATGGATTTCAATGGTTGAACAAGGGTGGTCCTATAGGAGTTTATTCATGTAGGATCTCTCAACCTTGCAATCAACTCCTCAATTTATTTTTTGTTATTTTTAAATTGCCCCAATATGTTTTCTTATGTTCCTGGAGGATGATGGGGAATTATAGGAGGTCTTTGTTGAGGTTGTTCTCTAGGAGGGATTTCATCATGAGGTGAATTGGGATTTTCAAGAATTGGGGTGAATTATCAATTTGTAATAATTAAACAAATTTTAATTAAAAAAAAAATTCAATCCACCTATTTAATAATAATTTGACACCAAAAAACTACAAAAACTTACTCATTTGAACTCATCGACATTGTGGTGACATTTTGGTGAAGTTTTGACAAAGATTTGGTGAAAAATTAGCCCTCTGAGAATGTGAGCATGCTTTGTAGAGTTTTCAAGCTACAGGAAGAGGAATAAATGCATAGAAATGAGGAATAGTAAGTGAGTTTGATTTTTATTTATTTACTAAGAAATACCACAAGTGTGTTATAACAAACTCACATTATGACCTTGTTGGGGCCAAAAAGTAGGGTTGCCACTTTTTGGTCCCCCATCTTTTTGGACCCGCCCTTTGACTATAAATAATCTTCAAAAAAGAGGTCTCCAGATGGTGAATAATTTTTTTTATGTAAAAACAATGCTAAAAAAATATACCATCTCTTAATCAATTGCCTATAAATATCATCAAAATATCCTTAGTAACTTATTTGTCAATTGGGTCTGGTAGGATAATGTTGGTAGAATTATGGATAGCTAGACTCACCCCTTTTCCCACCTCCTAATTAAGGAGCTATGGTGGCAGACATTCTTAGATATTGGATGGGGGCTATGGAAAGAATGAAACAATATTCTAAAATCAACATAAAATATGGGAGGTTCTAGCTAAATCTATCTTTAAAAAAATCATTGAAAATATCAAAGCATCAAATATCAAAAAGCCCAAACACAATCCCTTAGAGATGGAAATTAACATAGCTAAAAGAATAGAAATTGTTGAAAAGTGATTCAATACAAAATTTTCCAAGATTATCTTACGTAAGGCTATAATATGCCCCCCCTTGAACTTAGTTGGTTCAAACTCAATTTTGGTAGCTCTATTAAGGTGAACCTAGGGCAGGAAGGTGGGGTGGTATTATGAGGGATAATAAGGGTAAATTAATATTTTATTTTGTCGTGAACCAGGGAGATCAATATTATGATTATGTGGAGGTTGTGACAACATATCATGGAATTATTTTGGCCAGCACTAAAGGAATTAGAAATATTATCACAGAGGGAGACTCCAAAAATATCATTGGTGTGCTCAAGTCCAAGACTAAACCCAACTGGAATTACAAAGACATCATTGTGAAGGCTATATCCATGATTAATAGTTTTGAGGAATGCACAATCCAATGTGAGTTTAGAGAAGGGAATGGGTTGGCAGATTTCCTTTCCTTGAATTTGGACACCAACTTGATATTTTAATAATTTGGCACGATATTTCCTTCCTACTAGACCATAAATTAAACTAATCAGATAAAAAATGAGGCACTACCTAGTAATCCTCTCCTTGTTAGTTGAGATACCTGGCTATCTTATCAGAACAAAGATATTTATCCCACATAAAATGCCTCATAGTGGTAATGTAAGGTAGGATAATTTATTTCCCTTCTAGATAATTCATGGCATGAAGAAGAAGACTCTAGGTTTCTTCTATCTATGAGAAGAGAGACTGTTGGGTAGTCTTCATTACACCCCTATCTACCTTCATACTACCAATTTTCTCTACTTGAACACCATGGGAGGGGACCTCTTACAAATTGAACCAAAAGATTGTGATAGTTTAAAGAATGATAAATAGTCCTAGGCTATTCTTGCAAAAGGAAACCTATCTTAGTATATTGAAGCGATTAATAGGTATGACATTATCATATCTATGGAAGTTTCCAACTCATAAAAATAAAGAATTTTATATGTAAATGAAATTCCTTCTAGGTCTCAATGAAGATGATTGCTTCTACAATTGGGCTTCCTCTAGAGGGGGTGCATATTCCCAAGAAGGTGAAAGGTAACTACCAAGAGGCTATAAATATATTCTTGAAAAGAGGTGAAAAGGTTAACATATTTCCAAATAGGTTTAACAAAGAAGATCTTTCAGGCATCTGGAAGAGGGTTGCATAGGTCCTTACGAGGTACATTACACTAGAAGGTTATTACAAAAGGTTCCATGCTTACCTTTTCCCAATGTTAAATCACTTCAAACATAATATAAGAATGTTTTTTTTCTATTGGTTATATTTGTCTCTTGTTGAGTCTGTTCAAAAGGTACTTGCAACTAGTAAAGGTATTCCCCTTCACTAGGGGCTCATTTACTACCTCTACCATTATAATGTGTCCCTTGCTCTGATCCCTACTCCTCATTTGAGAATTTAGAACTCCTCTCTTGTTCATTTGGAGGAGGTCCCAACCCCTCAAAAGAAAAAAATGGCATATTCAACCACTTCAATGAGCTGCTAGACCCCCCTATCGGACCTCTCCAATTCTCTCCCTATGGACCCTTCTCCATCGGTTGTTGGGCCCAAAAAAATTATTTAAAAAAATCGTGTATCTACATCTCCTCATTAGAGGAAGCTCTCTTAACAATTATTCTTGCCAAAGGTCCCCTCTTTCCAATTTCAACCCTCCCCCTGAGGACTCCCCTTTGGTGGAAAAGACCCCTGTTGAGTATCCCTTCCCTTATGACTCTCGATACTCCAAATTCCTTAATTATGCCACCTCTAATATTCCCCTAAGCCATAACCCTTGGAGGGCCACTTCATGGGATGCAAGGGGGGAAAATACTATCTACAACTCTTGTGAGATGCTAGGAGAGGAGGTTGACAAAATTTTCAAAGTTATCAATATGCAAAATGAAATTCTAAAATGGAAACTTTCCTAATGACATGTGGCCAAGAAAAAGATTCATAAATTGGAATCCCTTGTTCTAGGTGAATCTATAGAATGAAAATATGATGAGATTGAGTAAATTTTTTTGGATTATGTGAAGGATATTTTGGACATTCAAAAAATGGGAGTAGCTAGAAAAGATAATTGAGGATATGAAGAGTGATACTAGTAATTTGGATAAGTGGAGAGGCCTGGAGAAATATGGGCAACCACTTAAGGAGAATCAAGTCAACATTCTTAGAAACATGAAAGAAATTGTTGAGTACTTGATTCCTACCATCCCCCAAGTGTTCCAAAATAAGCTCAAGAAAATAAAATAAAAATGCAAGAAGGAAGAGGCTGATATGCAAGATATTTCAACTATACTAGAGGCCACTAAAAAAAACTATAGCAAAAAGAAGGCTACCAAAGGTAAATCTATCGTTTAGCTTGACAACCCTCCAAAAAAAGATGTTTTTTAGAGGAGTGTTCCCAAGGAGGTGCCATTCGAGGAAAATTTGGATCTCCTCACTAAAGAATGGCAAGCTATCAAGGGCCTCGAGCTGCTTATTGACTCGTAGTTGGTCTCTACTAGTATTGTGCTATTGTTGGTGTTGTTGTTTCTCTTGTTTTTTCTTTAGTGGTTTTTTCATTAGTCTCACTATTGGTGAGAATCATTATGTTTTCCTTCTTGGATATTATGTAATGGGTCCAAGCCCTTCCCTGTGTTTATCTTAATTAAAACTATATTTGAACACTAGTTTATATTGATTGGATATTAAATTTAATTTGATATCATATTTGGTTTATATTGATTGGACATTATCATTGGTTAATACTATAACACAATTTATATTTGTAAAGTCAATTGAGCCATAAGTTTCATAATGACCTTGGCCGCATTGTTCAAAATATGTTATCTTATGTGATAAGTATGTTGTAGCTTTGGATGTGACATAGAGATTGAAAGAGGACCATATAGTCCTTGAATATTAGTTGTGTATTTTATTTCCCTATCAAAAATATATCATTTGATCTTCTTAGCCATAATTTTATCACTATTAATCATTGTCCATTAAATCTACTTAACTACAAATGTCATCACTTTTTATCTTACGATCTTTCAATCATCTTGGTAGTCATTGTTATATTTTGCATAGAATAATTAGATACGCTATTAACTAGATATAAATCCAAATTTTATCTATTGTAACCATCACCTTTTAATAAGTTTTAGATCTAAAGACATGGTTGAATACTAGTGTTATCTTGGTATAACCAAATTACATGCCACTCTTACCACTATGTTTATATTAGAGTGCCATCTAGGAAATTAATTTTTGTATAAGTCCAAGAGTTGGGAAGTCTCTAACCTAAATTGATAAGAGCTAATAGGTTTTTCTAAGATTAGTATCATTGCATTTGTGCAAAATTTCTTAAGCCTTTCCATAAATATATGTTGTGTAAATCCTACAACCATTACAATCCATGTGGTCATATTTCTTTAAGACATATTATCAAATAGTCCACATGCTTTGTTTATGATTCCACTTCTTGCATAAATTTCTAACAAATCATTTCCAACTATAATATTTATAAATTGATTTCAAATATGTTTTGATGGAAGTTTGAACCTTATTCAAAATATTTCATATTGGCTTGTGTAGGGAGGATGCTAGTAAATAGTATCAACTTTACACAACCATTTACATTTGGTTATAATATTTAAAAATAATTTCAACAAGCCACATTCTAAATAACCAACAATCATTGAATTTCATGAGATGACATCTCATTAGGAAAATTTTCAAGTAGTTCACACACTTTTACTAAGTTTTTATGATTTCTAGTAGGATTTAGAGTTACTTAGGGCATTGAGAAAAAAAATATTCATTTGCACTTTGTTGGGATTAAGGTGTCTCAACCGTAGAGTTCTAATATTGATTTAATTGATGTATTATTGTATTATTTATTTTCCTATGTGTCATGTCATAAATTGGGACCCACCAGCTGGGTAGCATCCCCATTGGAAGTGATTGGATGACACATAATCATCCCAAGTGGACATAGGAATCCAACTTTGGAATCTTTGATCTATGAAACATTCTATGGCATGCCATAAGGCATCTTGTTGCATGGAGAAAGTTGGCACTCAAGTTGGGTTATGACAGGATGTAAGAGAATCGACTATTTTTAGCCAGTTATGACATATTCTCTTATGGATTCTATGATATATTTTATGGTAGATTTATGACATATTCTATGAAAATTGTAAGGCATCTATCATAAGCTATTTTTAGTATATTCTAGGTGCCAAAGCTTGAGGAAGGAATATTTGTATGTTTGACCATTCTAAGGGGTGTAAGGGAATATGTTACATGTGTCCAAATTCATGACTATGGCATGGGATATTGTGCCATGTGTATTTGGATGCCCCAATCCTTCTATATGCTTCTTGAAGCTTGTATCACTTTATAAAATGTATGCCTTGCATTGTAGAATGCATAGTTTGTTTGCAGGTAACAAAGTGTTGTCGGGTTAACTTCAGAACACGTGTTCATTTCGAAGCACTTGTGTAGAAGCTTTGTACTTGGGATATATTGTAACTCCTATTTGAAGTAATATAGAAGTATTATTCTTTTGTAAGGTTGGGTTTTTTACCCGAAATGGTTTTCCCCATGTATATATAGTGTATGTTAGTTTATGTGTACTTATTGTTCTATTCATTTATTCTCTATGTGTTTCTCTTGTTGTAACTGGATAAGGTGTTAAAACAAAATTTTGTAACTCTCTCCTACTTATATTAGTGTAGGAATTTGTTTCTGATCATCTGAATTCTTTTCAGTTGGTATTAGAGCCTAGCTAGCCTTGGTTCCTTTGTTGGGTTAGAAGGGTTTTTTGAGTTGATCTTTGTTTTAGTGGGAGTTTTGCAGAAGTGTGTGTTTCATTACCTTGTTGCAAGACAGAGATGGCAGCCAAATCTGGGAGGATTGAGATGGATACATTTAACGGTAGAAATTTAAACTTTGGAAGCTCAAAATGGAAGACATACTCGTAGACCATGACCTATGGACTGCTATTTCTGGAACTGAACCGTTAGGCATGAAACAAGAAGATTGGGATCTCATGGATAGGAAATAAAAGGGTCTTATTAGACTTTGTTTGGCTGATTCCATCCTCCTGAATGTCCATGAAGAGAAAAATCCCGTTTCTCTGTGGAAGAAGCTTGGTGATGTCTATCATGCTAAATCCATGGTAAACAAGCTTTTCCTTAGAAAGAAGATGTATTCTCTAAAAATGGAAGATGGAGGGTACATAGTAGATCATCTAAATGCATTTAACATATTGGTTGCACAATTGGGTTCCGTTGGAGACAAGATTGATGAACAAGACCATTGCATGCTCCTTTTATGTTTGTTGTCGGACTCTTAGGATCACCTGGTAATGGCTATTCGAAGAACTACTTCCACCTTTAAGATGGATGAGGAAGTTTCCTCATTGTTATCTGAAGAGATGTGAAGGAAGTCTTATGAGATGGCCAAGGAGGCCCTTGTAGTTTGTGGTAGACCAAAGGAGAGGGAAAAAAAAAGACAATAAATCTAAGTCAAAGTCTTTGGGGAGATCTAAGTCTCCTAGTAAAAAGTCCAAGGAAAATTGTTGGAATTGTGTCAAAGTTGGTCACATTCATAAAGATTGCAAGAAGGAGAAGAAGAGGAAAAACAAGTCTTTCTCTGATTTTGAATCCAAGAAATCGTCTCAAGATGATGGAGAATCATTTATTGTAGCCTTGGAAGCCCATGAATCAGATGATGTGTGGTTGATAGATTCAGGTGCATCCTTTCACACGATTTCTCATAGAGATTGGTTCTTGAAGTATGAGGATTGTAATGGTGGAGAGGTGTACCTGGGTGATGACTCTCACCTAAAGATTGTTGGTCATAGAAGAGTCAAAATCAAATTTCCTAATGGAAGAGTGAAGGGGATTGATGGTGTCTTGCATATTTTGGGTTTGGCACGAAACCTACTTTTTGTAAGTAAATTAAATGATTCGTGAGTGCACGTTGTTTTCTCTAGTGGAGGATGTAAGATGACTAAAGGGGCTATGGTGTTGGCTAAGGGTGTTCATATTGGCACTTTGTTTCAGCTTGATGCATGCACTGTATAGTGCAATAGTTCTTTTGATGTACCAAAGAAGAGATCTTTCGATTCTTCATCCTCACCATCAAATCATGCAAAGAAGAATTATGTTGTAGCTACATCCAATAGTCAGGCATTTTGGGTACCTAAGGGTGCTCATTCCATGGAAATGAAGCTTCTTGCAAAGAAGAAAATGTTATGGAACCAATGACTTGGTCACATTGGTGAGAAGGGTCTTAGAACCCTAAAAAATAAGAGCCTTGTTGAAGGCCTCGATGATTGTAATCTCAAGTTTGAATTTTGCGAACATTTTGTATATGGAAAAAAATACCATGTTTATTTTTACTCTAGTTCTCATAAGTATTTTGGGGTTTTGGACTATGTTCATTCAGATGTTTTTGGTTCTATAAATGTTCCTTCCTTATCAAAAGCTGTATATTTTGTTTCTTTAATATATGATTACAATAGAAGGACATTTTTTTATTTCCTTAGAAGTAAAGAAAAAGTCTTTAGTTAGTTTAAGGAGTTTAAGGCCTTGGTAGAAAATCAGACTAGCAAAAAGATTAAGTGTTTGAGGACTGATAATGGTGGTGAGTTTTGTTTTGTGGAGTTTGACAAGTTATGTAAAGAGCACAAGATTGAGAGACATAAGACAAGTCCCTACACTCCACAACAAAATGAAGTTGCAGGGAGGATGAACAGAACATTGATGGAGAGGGCTAGGAGTATGTTGAGTGGTGCTAGCCTTGAGAAAAAGTTTTGGGCTGAAGCGGTAGCCACTGCATGTTATTTGATCAATAGATCTCCTACATCAATGCTTGTTGGAAAGAAACCCATGGAGACGTGGTCTAGTAAAAATCCTTTGATGAGACATCTCAGAGTATTTGGTGAAGCTTATGCTTATGTTCTAATTGAGAAGAGGTCTAAGTTGGAGAACAAGGTTGTTAAGTGTATCTTTATCGGCTATGGTGTTAGTGTGAAAGAGTACAAGATTTGGTATCCAAAAGCTTAGATGGTTCTCTACAGCAAAAGTGTGATCTTTAGAGAGATGAAGCCTTCTACTATTGAGTTGCAGCTAGGAAAAGAGGTGAAACAAAATAAGGAGGTAGTTCAGTTTCCACCTAATCCAAAGAAAGAAGAACTACTTACTCCTGTTGGACTTGATGATAAGGAGAGATCAAGTATCTTTGAAATTTTTGAAGAAGGAGAACCTCAACCTTAGCCTTTGAGGAGGTCTACACGAGTTAGGCAGAAACTAAAAAGGTTTGGTTATTCATCATTGGATTCCAGTTGCATTTTTTCTTTGATTACTAACACTGATGAGCCTAGGACATTTAGAGGGGCATTGGGTATGAGTGATTTATATTTTTGGATGCAATCCATCGACGGGGAGATGGCTTCATTAAAGAAAAATAAGACTTGGGATATGGTACACTTTCCTATTGGGCGTAAACCTGTTGGTTGTAAATGGGTTTTCAAGAAAAAGTGTGGTCTTGATGGTAGTGTTGAGAAGTATAAGGCATGGTTGGTCACTAAGGTGTTTTCTCAGGTGGAGGGAATTGATTACGGGGAAATATTCTCTCCCGTAGCAAAGTTGACATCTATCCAACTTTTGTTGTCATTTGCAGCAACATACAACTTATAAGTGAAACAGATGGATGTGAAGACATCATTCCTTCATGGTGATTTTGAGGAAGAGATTTACATGTCACAACCAGAGCATTTCATTGAAAAAGGTAAAGAAAATTTAGTTTGCAAAATGAAGAAGTCTCTTTATGGTTTGAAACAGTCTCCTAAAATGTGGTATCAGAAGTTCGATACCTATGTTAGTCATTGGGATTTCAGAGATCTAAATCTAACCATTGTGTATACTTTAAAACTGATAATGATTGCATTCTCATTATTGTTATATACGTAGATGATATGTTGTTTATTGGGAATGGTAAAAGTATGATTTCAGATTTGAAGTTCTAGTTGTCAGTACAAATTGAGATGAAAGACCTAGGTGCAGCTAGGTACATTCTGGGAATGGAAATCACAAGAGATAGAGCTAATAGAAAGCTTTAGTTAAGCTAGAATGAGTATGTGAACTCAGTGTTGGAGAGATTCAATATGGTAGATTATAGACAGTTAGTTGTTCCTTTGATACAGGGGATGAAGCTTTTTGTGAATAATTGTCTAAAATCTCCTACTGAGATGGAGGACATGACCAAAGTACCATATGTAAGTGCAGTTGGTAGTTTGATGTATGTGATGGTGTGTACGAGACCAGATATTTCCCAAACAGTGGGAGTCAGCCATTTTATGGCTAATCCTGGATGAGTGCATTGGGATGCGATTAAGAGAGTGTTCAGATATTTATGGGGTACTTTTGAGTATTCCTTATGTTTTCATGGTTATCCTACTAGACCTTAGCATTCTGTGAGCATTCATGGATATGTGGATTCAAATTGGGAAAGTGACATTGATAGTAGAAGATGCACCAATGGTTACATGTTTATGATGTTTGGTGGTGCTATCAGTTGGATGAGTAAGCGACAGGTTATAGTCGTATTGTCCAGGACAGAGGTAGAGTATATGATAGCCACTCATGCTTGTAAGGAAGCCATTTGGCTTAAGAGATTATGTTCAGATATTGATTTAAATACAAGACAGATTACAATTTGTTGTGATAGTCAAAGTATGATTTGCCTAGCAAAGAATCCTACCTTCCATGCCAAAACAAAGCACATCGATGTTCAATATCATTTTGTTCGAGATATGGTAGAAGATGGAAAGGTGAACCTAGAAAAGGTTGACACTTTGGTGAATGTTGTAGATGCACTAATAAAACCAGTGAGCACAGAGAAGTTCAGATGGTGTTATGATTCCATAAGCCTTGGGGCCCTGAGCAGATGATTCCGTATGACTCTTGACAAGTCTTCAACAAGTGAGAGAATGTTGGGATTAAGGTGTCTCAACCTTAGAGTCCTAATATTGATTTAATTGTTGTATTATTATATTAATTTGTATTATTTATTTTCCTATGGTGTGATGTCATAAATTGGGACCCATCGGCTAGGTGGCATCCTTGTTGGAAGTGACTAGATGACACATAATCATCCCAAGTGGACATAGGCATTCCACTTTGGAATCTTTGACCTATGATAGATTCTATGAAGTGTCATAAGGCATCTTGTTGCATGGAGAAATTTTGTGCCCAAGTTGGGTTATGACAGGATAGAATCAACTATTTTTAGTTAGTTATGATAGATTCTCTTACAGATTCTGTTAGAATTAAATGTTGTACACCTTGCATAATGCTTATAATGTTTAATTTATTATTGTGTGTGGTGCACCTTGGGGTACCTAGATGGACGTGCATCACTAGGAGTTATAATGTTGGGGCCACTTTATGTTGTATGTAACATTGGGACAATTGTAAAATGTAATTATTTAATATTGGGGAATAATAAAATATAATAAAGTACCCAATATTAAATGTGGGGTCACATGATACTGTAAGTTCATGGTTTTGGGCACATGGTTTATGTAATACCACTTGGTGGTTTTGTGGGAGCTTGCTTCTATAAAAGCAACCACAAGGGTAGTTGTCTAAGGTTGGAGAGTTTATTACAAGTTAGCAGGTTGAGCTTGTTCATGTGTGAGGGTTTGAAGCATGGCATGGGATGTGTGGATTCATGCTTGGTCACATGGAATGCATGGATAACTTTTGCTTCAGAATTGTTCATGGAGTCTCCGAAGATGTATTGTAATGGGTTTTCATTGCCGAATAATACATGGAGTGTGGATGTTTTTGGAGGTTGGGTTTTTCCCTCTTGAGGCTTTTCCTAGGGTATATCTTGCATCATCTTTCATGGGTATGTTGTCCATTCTCTTGCATGTTGATATTGAGCAGTTATTTGCATTATTTCAGTTTTGGGTTGTGGAAATTGTCATTTTTGGTTGCAAGTTTCCTTACAAGTGGTATTAGAGCATTAGTTGTGGATTTGATAACCCTAGGTTGCATGAGAGAATGAAAGGAAATGGCAAGATATGAGGGTTTTGCAGGTGTTTTATTTAAGATTTGAGGGTTTTAGGTTTGCTATTTTTGATGGGTTGTTTGCAGATTTGGGGTGTGAATTTTTTTGGCAAAATAGGGTTTCTTGGTTATGCATTCAAATGAGGGTTTTGTGGGGGAAATTTTATAAATGACCTCCCGAGAAAAAATGGACCTCATGGTTGGATTCAAGTTGGCTGAGAGATGAATTTTGATATATAATTTGACCAATTTTGGAAAAGTTGAAAAAAAGGAAAAAAAATTAGTAAAAGGGCCAAATTTGCCCATTTGACCCATGTGCAAAAAATAAAAAATAAAAAATCTATGGTTTGGCTTTGAAAAATCCCGTAGAAAAAATATTGGTCAGACTGGAAAAATATTATATAAAAAACCTGCAAAATAAAAAATGAAATTATTAGAAAATCTTTGTATATATAAATTTTTTGGGGGGTCCGCAGACCCCCTCACCCATGGTACAACTGCGGTTGTCAACCGCACAGACTGTGCAGTCCATGGGGCTGCAGTGGCCGGTTGTCGGCCTTGGCCAATGGTCCCATCCGGTGGGTTTGACATTTTTAAATGAAATTTTTTAAAATAAAAAAAATCCGCCATTCTTAAAATAATAACAGTCGGACTTCAAAAGTTTTCAAAGTTGGATTTAATACCAGGCCGGGTCCATATACAAAGGGGGACATTATTTTTAAACTTGAAAAATTAAATGATTTTAAATATGATTTGAAATCCGCCACTGTCGGTGAGCTGCCGATGGAGCCACTAGAGCACCACCTCAGTAGGGCTAATTGGACATTTTATAACAGTTTTTTTCAAACGCATGTAACTTTCGCCTAGTATGTCAGTTTTTTGACTTCTTGGAATTTTTGGAAAGTTAATTCAGAGTTCTATATTGTGGTGCCAAATTTTTTCCATATTTTGTAGTTTTGACAGTGTTTTGCTTGGTCAAATTCAAGTGTTCTATTTGAGCTTTGAGAGGTGATATCGGGTGCATATAGAGTCGGATTTTGGACTTTGAATAGTCAACGTAAAGCTTGTTCATAGCACTACATAGTGGATCAGGTTTGGAGTTATTTTGGCATGGTTTATTTTGTTGTTTTCCTTATCTGAGTTGATTATGGGTCTCTTTGACTATGGAGATATTATGAGCTTATGGATGATTGGATCTTGGTGATTTGATGTTGGATTCATTGTATGCTCAGTTGTACATCTTAGATTATTCTCTCATTTGACATGGTTATCAGTATATGGTTGGATTTGTATGTTGCATTTTTGTATCTACAAGTTGTGCAATGTTGTAGGCAGTCTATACTTATATGTTGCATTTATGACTTGGACATGGGTTGTCTTTTCCCATTGTTATTTCAGTGTTGATGCAGGTTCCAATTTTTTTGGTGGCTTGGTTTAGTCACTTGGTTTGTTGGTTTTGTTGTTACGTTGAGGAGGTGAGATGCTATTACCAGGTACAGTCATGATATGAGACCTATGCAGTTGACTATGATTATGCAGATATGTGGACATGGTTGGGTTGAGGTGTTGGTACATTTGGTGGTGATCATGGTGTCATGGATATTTCTTGTGCATTAGAGACTTTGGCATGTCATGATGGTTTATGCAGGTACATTGTTGGTGGTGTTGGATTGGATCTTGATTCAGGTTGTGGCAGTGCATCTTCTTGGTTTGAGGAGATGGGTATCACGATGTCATGGATAGCTTGGTTACACGGTTCAGTGGGAGCTTGTGACAGTGATGGATTGGCGGTGATGGTTATGATGGTTTGGCGGTGTATCTTCTTACTTTAGAGGATGGTTATCATGTTGTCATTGAGAGCTTGGATTCACAGTTTTGGTGTGAGCTTATGACAGTGATGTGGTTTTTGGTTGTGTGCATCATGATGCCATGGGATTGCTTAGTATCACGGTTCAGTGGGAGAATTTGGAAATGATGTGGATTCATTGTTGATTATGGATGGTTGTATTTAGTAGGGGTTGATTGTTGTCATGGATGAGCTCTTAGATTATGTGTGCTATAGTGATAGTTCATTGACATCAGGTGTTGGAGATGTTGAAGTATTGTTTATGACTTGTTGGTTTTGACAGGTGATCCTTGGTTGTAGGATGGTTTTTTTATTATGTCATGGTATACTCTTGATTACTGATTTAGAGTTATGACATGGTACATGTTATGATGATTTGAGAATGTGATCTTCTTTTGAGAAGATGTGAGATCATGGTGTCATGTTTATGTTCCTGATTCTGTAGTTGGAGCTATGATTTTGATCTTGGTTGGTTCTCTTTGTATTGAGTAGTTTGATCATTTGCTTGGAGTTTAGCATGGATTGATTGGTTACAGGTTCTCATGGATAGTTGGAGATGTAGGTGAGGTTGGAGTTCTCTTGTGATTAGAGACATTTTCTTGAGACAGTTTCTCTTGACGAGATTTCAGCAGGAAGTCTGAGGAGCCTACACCTTGGTTGGACGTGAATTCAACATGAATTGATGAGGAGAGTGTTCTTGGTTGAGTTAAGATGACTTGGATATCCTAGAGGAGCATTCTCATTCCCCACTCTTGGTCTACTTGGTGGTTCACTTGAGAGGTATTGCCCATTTTTCTTTTTAGGTGCATTATGTTTATGATTTGTCTTCTCATGGATATGGATCTTGAGCCATGGATATTTGGTTTCTGGATGGTTCATTTGAGGAGTGTTGGCATGTTTATCTCCTTGTATATATTGGGTTTAGGAGATGGTTTATTGGGCTGATTTCCTTGGTTTGGGAATGGTTACATTGAGTTTGATCTTCTTGTTTTGAGATGCTTACATCCATGATTAGTTACATGATACATATGATATGTTTGATCTTGGTGATTGGATGGTTGGATCTTGTTATGGATTTTGTTATGGGGTGTTGTGTAGGAGATCATACTTGACACAGTTGGCATTTAGAGGTGTGTGTAGGAGGACATGCTATAGGTAACATTTGGTTTGCAATTTTTGCATATAATTGTGGATGTTCCTTGGTACTACATGTTTACATCTTCTATGTGATGTTGTTAGTAGACTTGGGTATGCCTTGATCACTTGTGATGGTACCTTATTTATGGAATGTTAATGGAGCGACGTGTTGAATGTGCTCATTCTAGGTTTACATTCATCTGGACATTTCCCATGTATTGGGAGCTCCTGGATGTGTATGTCACTCTTTAACAAGTTTGCACATGGAGTTTGTTATTGCGTTTTATGGGTGGATATGTGATGGCATGAGTTTACTATGTTATGTATACCTTGGAGGTATGGATAGTTGGATGTGTTGGAATTTGTTGTGGGTGTCATTTTAGCTATGGTGATTTATTCTTGATAGCTACTGGTGCATATTCATTACCTTTGGATTGAGTGTTTGTGTTTTGAGATATCGGTTTGAGGCAGGTTTATGCTTCTTTGTGACAGTTAGTGTGACATCTCTTTGGATGTGTTCTTATCTTATTGCATTGGCATGGTGGAGGATAAGAGCATTCATGGATGAGATGGTGGTCACCTTGGTTCTTCTAACATGTATCTTGATGGAGCACATGGAGCACTTGGATTATAGGATGGTACATGTTTCCTATGGAGTTTATTATCTTGATGTTTGAGCTTACTTGTTACCCCATTATGCAATGTATACAACAAGTGGGAGATTGTTAGAATTAGGTGTTGTACACCTTGCATAATGCTTATAATGTTTAATTTATTATTATGTGTGTGGTGCACCTAGATGGACGTGCATCACGAGGAGTTATAATGTTAGGGCCACTTTATGTTGTATGTAACATTGGGACAATTGTAAAATGTAATTATTTAATATTAGGGAATAATAAAATATAATAAAGTACCCAATATTAAATGTGGGGTCACATGATATTGTAAGTTCATGGTTTTGGGCACATGGTTTATGTAATACCACTTGGTGGTTTTGTGGGAGCTTGCTTCTATAAAAGCAACCACAAGGGTAGTTGTCTTAGAAGGTTGGAGAGTTTATTGCAGGTTAGCAGGTTGAGCTTATGCATGTGTGAGGTTTTGAAGCATGGCATGGGATGTGTGGATTCATGCTTGGTCACATGGAATGCATGGATAGCTTGTGCTTCAAAAGTGTTCATGGAGTCTCCGAAGATGTATTATAATGGGTTTTCATTGCTGAATAATACATGGAGTGTGGATGCTTTTGGAGGCTGGGTTTTTCCTTCTTGATGGTTTTCCCAGGGTATATCTTGTGTCATATTTCATGGGTATTTTGTCCATTCTCTTGCATGTTGATATTGAGCAGTTATTTGCATTATTTCAGTTTTGGGTTATGTGGAAATTGTCATTATATGGCTACGAGTTTCCTTACAGATTCTATGACAAATTTTATGGAAAATTTATGACATATTCTATGGTAGTTGTAAGGAATATGTCATAAGCTATTTTTAGTATATTTTAGGTGCCCAAGCTTGAGGAAGGAATATTTGCATGCCTGACCATTGTAAGGGGTGTAAAGGAATATGTTACATGTGTCCAAATGCATGTCTCTGGCGTGGGATATTGTACCATGTGGATTTGGATGCCTCTCTACTTCTAGATGCTTCTTGAATCTTGTATCACTATAAAATGTATGGCTTGCATTGTAGAATTGCAATCATTTGTTTGCAAGTAACGAAATGTTGTCGGGTTAACTCTAGAACAGGTGTTCATTTCAAAGCACTTGTGTAGAAGCTTTGTACTTGAGTTGTATTGCAACTCCTATTTGAAGTAATATAGAAATATTGTGCTTTTGGAGGGTGGGGTTTTTAACCTGAAAGGATTTTTCCCATGCATATCTAGTGTATGTTAGTTTATGTGTACTTGTTCTATTCATTTATTCTCTATGTGTTTCTCTTGTTGTAACTGGATAAGGTGTTAAAACAAAAATTTGTAACTCTCCCCTACTTAGATTAGTGTAGGAAGTTGTTTCCACTCACTCGGCTTCCTTTTAGACTTATATGTGAAGGGTGTGAATCTTTTTCTTCTAATTTGGTATCATATCACTTGATGAAGGACTTACACTAAATATTGAATATTCTTGTTTTAAAACCATTAAAAATCATTCAAGAGATATGGAGAAAATATATATGTATGGAATTCCTTCACATCAATTCAAGAATGATAGCTATAAATTTCCATTTATAGGAGTTTTATGGATAAATATGGTCAAATTTGTCTTGAATTTTTACAATTGACAATCAATCATAAATGACCCCAAGGCTAAATTTCTTTATTGTGGAAGAGATCTACAAGTAAGATATGATAGAATAATGAATAAATTAATTTATCCTCTATCATATTATTCATATAGAAATGTGATTATATCATTAATTATTTAAAGGCGTACCAAGGTATGGAGCTTGCCCATTCTTAAATCTCTCATAGCTTTCTTGCAAACTTGAGAAAAATTGAATTTGCTTCTCTCTTACCAAATTAATGCATATCAAGGTGTGAAACCATCCAAATTGCATACCCATCATAGCCTTAATTCTTTTCATAAGTATAGTTGCATAGTAGTCCTACTAGGAATGAAGTGTGATTAAGAATAAATATGATATCCTAATAAAAGACTTATTCTAATATAAATGTGAATGGTAATATGTAACCTTAATATTGATATTTTAAATTATGATCATAGATAATAAGGGGACAAAATTCATAAACATTATTATAAATAGAGTTGAAGATCTTGGTTATATAAGCTTGTATTTTAAAATTATAGTATGTTTTCTTACTAAATATAATGTCAATTATGATTACCTAGAATGGTGGGTAGTAAATCTTTTTCTTTGTTAGCATTTTCTTAGACACCAATAAAATTGATTAAGTGAACAAACAAATACTCAAGTTAGTCAATAATGAGTAAGAAGAAACATAAGATAACTTTTATCAAAGAAAAATGTGAAATTAAGAAAAATATTTTTTTTTAATGGAGTTATGATACTGTGGTAGGATACTTGATTAGTAAAATAAAATAAAATAAATTATATTTAAGTATTCTATACTTCTAAATTGAAAACATAAGTAAATATAAAGTCTTAATCTTCATTATAGTCCAAATCTTAATCATGTTGGATTATGTTACAAAGTTTGGTGGATGAATGTTTTAGTGAGATATAACACTTAATTCAAGTGGATGAGACATCACTAGGCTATGTTTCTTAAGAAAAGTTATCTTTATCCTAGAGAATGAATAGGAAAATTGGTCTAGATCCTTTAGCTCAATTTTCTTTTTTCTTATGCAAAGAAGTTAAATCCCCAACTCAATGATAATATCAAACTTATGGATTTAGTTAATTACCTTAAGTTGATAGGTATAGATTAATGTTAGGACATTATTGCTTATAAATAAACATTGCATAACATTGTTAATAAGGATGCACATTTGAGAATCTAAAGATAAGATGTGAATGTTGGTACCTTAAGAGTAATGGATTATAGGAGTAGAAAGATGCTAATACATGTTATAATCCACCCACTATAATGTCAAATGTATACTTGTTCCTAGTATGTCCCTTAACATGAATCCACCCCATCTTTTTAATTATAAATTATTTGATCTTATTTTGATTTTAGTATTGCTCTTACAATAATCTTGATATATTAGCAAAGAGAGTGAGTAGTTTAGCTTCACTTGAATATGGAAGTGTAGTATGAAATGATACACTCAATAGGGTGTTCTATTATGTTGGTTTGGAGGTAGATTCAATACTTGATGTAAATACTGTATTGCACCTTTGAATTATTACATATCACTTCAATAGATATTACGTTTGTATAGTGTTGTTTGAGGTATATTGAATTTCAGTTCAATAGTTATGATTATGAACAATTATTTTGTTGTACATATTTGTGTATCTAACATGGTTACTTGGCCTAGTTTATCAAGCTAGTTAGTTGTGATAAGAAATAAATTAATTGAGACTAACGTAATCATAGATTGATTGATTTTAAGATTTGTTTATTTCAATGTAATTTATTGGGCATTGGGTATTATAAACCTAATATAAAAAACCAACCTTTTTAAATAAGAAAAAGAAAAAACTTAATAGTCTAAATGAATAGGAAATATTTCTTGTCCACCAAACTTGTTTTTTAGGTAAACAAGAAAATCTATGCAATTAAAAATTCATCTCATTGGAGTGTTTCTGCAGTTTTATTTATAAGATTTAGTCTTTGTTTTACCTAAGTGAGTGGTAGTTGACGAATAACTATTTGGAAAAACTAGACCCTAGAAAAGGATGCATACCCACTTGTACAACTACATAAAACATAGAACAAAATAGAATTATATATTTATGTACATCTAATTTTCTTGTGCCTTGATCTCATAAATAGATGACATGCAGATAGTTTGATGAATGAAGGATGTTCCCAATACTTAGGTATTGAGAACATTGTGAGGTTCTATGACTCTACTTTTAAAGCATATGTAAACTCTAAATTTAATTTATAATTAAGATAAAAGTATGAATGACAATGATACTCATAAGAATCCCCAAGGTGGAATACTTGTACATAGTGAGTGGGTGGAAATTTGAGGGGGGTACAAGATACTTGATTTTATATATTTCCTGATTCATAGAAATCCTTGGAAAAACATTGGGCATACTATGATTATTTTTGTGAGTGGCTCAAGACCTATTAGGTCTCGATGAGTCTAAGATTGGTTAGAGTAAAATTAATATTGTTTGTCCTATAAACTTGCATGGTTGACTTTATTGTCTATCTCATAGTGGATAGAGGAATGAACCGAATTGGCTATGCCAATAATTTACTAATTTTATATGGACAAGAAAGTCCAATGAACAAAAGAGCCTAGATTGGCTAATGAATTTGAATCCCATGTAAGACAATATATCTTGAATTGTGTATTGTTATTTCCTAAGTATTTAGTTAAGTTAAAGAATATGCACATTTGGTTTTGAAATAAGTTTAACAAGAAAAGTAATAAACCTAGCTTCATCCTTCTTTGTGACTAGATAAGAGAGATTTGTTATAAGACCAGGTGGGTTGTTACACAACCTAGATTAACTAATCATAGTTGAAATTGATAAATATAATAATTTGCAAAACTATTTTATAAAATTCAATAGGAGGAGGGTG
Organism: Sequoia sempervirens; assembly: GCA_007258455.2. Taxonomy (NCBI): domain Eukaryota; kingdom Viridiplantae; phylum Streptophyta; class Pinopsida; order Cupressales; family Cupressaceae; genus Sequoia; species Sequoia sempervirens. The sequence continues at coordinate 124,924,957 of VDFB02047397.1, forward strand.
GTACTTAGCCCTATGATTGAAGAATGCATGTCAATGATGAAGATTCTAGAATTAAATTGGTATCTATTGAGGAAAATATGGTCTATTTATCAATGAATGTCTCAAAACTTGTGTTGGATTAATGCTACGTTAGAGGTCAAGTTTGTAGGTTTTGTTCAATTTCATGGTCACTAATTTATCCTTTGAGGCTCGACTCGACCTTGTGTAATATAGAATTTTATCCAATTATCCATTCAAATGATCTTTATTTGCTCCATTTCTTTTTTATATCTAATGACTTGTAGTGTTTAAAAATACTTTTGAAGGATTGCCATTATGTCACAAGGAAATGAGTTCTTTTAGGCCAATCCCCAAAAATATGTTCATAAGCTTGAAGACATTAGACAATGGTTCTAGAATGATGTATGTAGATTTCTTACTCCTTTTAAAGCACCAAATCATAGTGTGTCACTAGTGGTTGCTCCTTTATTGCTCTACAATGAGAGAGTATGTTTGGGAGATGAGAGATGTGAAATAAATGCAATTAAATCTCTTTAATTACTAGCACATACCATCATATTTGCAAAATGTGTACTTAGTTAACTCAAAGAAAGAAAAAAAGGGGGCTAATTAACCAAAATTTGGAGAAGAAAAGGATCAAGCTCACAATTGTAAGTTTGCATATTGATAAATGATACAATTTTGTGTGAAGTCGACATCATTCTTTTAGCTTTTTACATGCACATTCTTATATATTACGCCCCCCACCTTATCCATATAAACACATACCTTGATACATTAATCTAAACATTGCAGTTTTTGCAACTTTTAGAGCACCTACTTTAATAAAATCATTAACGACTTAAATCTAATTGTTTATCAATACTATAATCATAAAAATAACCTTAGATGACTAAACAATTAAATCCAAATAAATTATGATTGAATCAAAATGCACATACAAACAAACAATCTAATTAATGTAAAATTTAAATAATAAATATATCGATAAATAAAAAGTATTTTTAACAGCGTGTCAAATTGTAATGTTACAGTCCGATTGAACCGCAATAGCAACATCACAAAAAATATATTCACATGTATCAAAAAAATTCCCCTAAATAAACACAAAACTCGATGGGAAAGGGTTTGCAAATTTCAATCATTACAACTATTAAATAGGGAGGTCAATAAAACTAACAAAATACACTGTCATAAAAAAAAGATTGTCCGTCACTTGACGGCCTGTAAAATTTCGGCGTATAGGCGCACAGCCCGCCGTCAAGGTAGTGTTATAGTGAATACCACTTAGTATGAGTGATATTATCATCATTGTTTCACGACTACAGAGATGGATTTTTCGGGCTACTGTCTGTCTGTCTGTCTGTCAGTCATGAACCGCGCGCCTCTTTTGTCCTGTACGAGGTCTCGGGTTCGACGCCCCTCCTCGAAATGCATGAACATCAGCGGTGAATTGTGAACATCCACTTGTCTACAGGAATCTGTAACAACTTCACAACACGGCTAAAAAAGGTCACAAGGACTGCTGCCATTTTCTGTAATGAGGAAAAGCCGCGCACTGCACTGCAGCAACTTGTACACATCTCTCTGTTTTTGTGCCCTAAAACGGAAAATCTCATCTAGAGGTTTTTATTTGTTTATTTTTCACGTCCACTGAAGTCGTGGAGGTTCCTCCTTTGTCTTGTAGGCATTATCCACAGTAATTCATGGCAGGCCTGGAAACTGACGGCAACTGGACTCCAATTTCCTCAATTACGATTAGCCATAATTCATGGCAGGTCTGGAAAGTGACGGCAACTGGACTCTGTATTATAATTCGCTGTGGGTGAGGATTTTAGAAACCGTGTTATAAAAAAAAATTCACTTTTCCGAAGTTTAGATTCTTCTAAATACATTCATTTTATTTTCTAATGTTTGATTAATATTTTCATTTGTGATGTGTCGTATGGTAGATTATTTCATTGGTTTGATTGATATTCATTTTTTTAATAGCTTTTTGGAAAAAATATTTAAAAAAAATAAAATTCAATCTTTAATATTTTTTATTCTCTTTTTGAGAAATAAATTGATTCTATTCTTAATTTGACTAGACATAATTTATTATTGGTTTTTTCATAAATCAGTGAAAAATCATGTCTAATTAAAAATTAAGAGACACTATAATTAAACAATTTATAATGTTATGTTTCTTTAATTATTATTGCTTTTGTAAAATCAAGATTATAATTTTTACAAAATTTATTTGATTGTTTTGAAGATCCTTAAAAAAAAATTAGAACAATTTCACAATGTTTGCAAGTTAAATTGTTAAATTTGTTGGAAGTTTGTCATTGTTGATGATGTTTGGCAACATGAGCATGAGGTGCATATATTGTATGATACAATGTTTTCATTGATGTCAACATTGTTATGATCATTCTAGCATGGTTTGGAAGCACTCTTGAAGACATGTGGACAAAACAAGTTGATACAAAAAATATGTTTATACAAGAATTTGGCTAAGTATTCCCAGTGACAGTGGTATGGTTCAGTGCGTCAGTTTTTGGGTCTGCACTCCATTGCAAGTTGATATATTGCTTTGCAATTCTAACTACAGTTTTGAAATCATCAGTTGCATCTACATTCAAGATTTGGTGGCATTTTGTGAAGTATTCCAAAAGATACGAACGATAGAGTTCAACATTGTATTTTGCAATTATTCCTTGTCCAGTGTATCAAGTGTGGGAGATTCCACATTTCTTGCAGATATTTTTTTTGTTCTGCAATGATGAGGATAAGCTATTAGATGTTGGCTGAGTGGGAATTCAAAGAAAGATCGAGCTTTGAAGGCACACGTATGGCGAATTGTATGTACATCTGAAGGTTTTGTGTTTAGGTCTATTTTTGGGCCAACCTAACACGTTTGATGTTTTGTGGAGGAAAAGCAAGTAACTTTATCTTATGTGGGATCTATATTACGTCCATCCCGACCTATCTTATGGCAAATTGAATTTTGAATTATGGCACGAGATGTGGATATAATGTTTTGAGGACGACATGTTTAATTTTGTGTGTTACTTCTAATTCGGCTGACCTAATTGAAGTTTCACTTGATATGGATATATATATGAGATTAACTTCAGAGTTTTGGAGAGTCAGAGAGTGGAATATGAATGATGATGAAGGGATAGAGAGAGAAGATTGTATGGGAGTATTGAGATATATATTACATGTATGGTGCTTCACCTACATGTGTGTGATGTGAATATAATCAGAGTTGACCAAATTGTGAGCAGAGCAGAGTATTGTTTCAGATATGTGTGAAGATCATTTTGTACTTCATTGGAATTGTAATCTAGCATGTGATATATGTTATTGTATCGATTTAAATAGGTTGTGTAGCCACCCCTTCTTTCTATCTTTCTTACTTTCTATGGGTAGTGAGTTCACTTGGACAATGAGCCCACCTAGTAATGAGCCTTTTTGCAACATCTTATATCCGGATATAATATATTGTGAGCTAACCCTCACTGTGGTTTTTCCATTTTGGGTTTTCCACGTAAAAAGATTGGTGTTCATGTGTCATATGATTTTGTGGATGTCTTCATGTTTTCATTCATCATTGCAATTATATTTATTTTGATAATTGGATGGCTTATGTTTAATTGGTTTAAAGGAATACTAATTCACACCTCCCCCCTGTCAATATTCTAGGTGTTCAACAAAATTGTTGCTAGACATATATGAAACATGTCTTTATTTCAAAATCCACTACACTTTAGAAAGGTAGGTGGTGAAATGGATTGACATGTACTTTCTTCATGCAAGAAAATCCTTCACTAAAGAAACATGGATTGTATTATTTTTTTTCTTGTTTTTTCGGTTGTTGCTTGCATTAGTAGCTTTGGTTTATTGTTGTGTGATTTTTATTGATTTTTGCTTGTATAACAAAATTTTGAATTTTCAAATATTCAAACTCCATGCCTCTTAAACACAAAAAAGAGAATTTGGTAAGATGGACAAGGTTCAAAACTATGAGCAATTTGTTGGTCAACACCTAAAGCCCAACCTAATTAAAGCAATGGTGGTGCAGGAGCACCTAGGCTAAACTCTATTTTGTTAATGATCAATTTTGGCTTGTACCTGACCTTAGCCAAGTCAGGGTAATAGTGTGTTTATTTTGGACCTTAGAAGGTCTTGCTTGTGTGTGGAATGGGTGAATTAGTCACTAGGACTAAGGTCACCATAGTTTAATCATTGTTGTTAATGTTGGTTTTAATTAGCCTTAGTAGTTAATTTGAAAGTTGAGCCTTAAATGTGTTCTAAACACATCTTTGTTGTTAGAAGATGCCAAGAGGCAATTGAGGGAGTTGATGGCTCGAAATCAAGAAGTTAGAGTTCCTAGAAGTTAGGAAGAGGACACAATGATGGGAAGTTGCAAAAAGTTGTTGCAAAGTTGCATGACAACATTTGTCAGGTTGCATGCAACTCAATTATCTCGGATTCCCTAAAATGTAGGAGTGTGGGATCGACCAACATCCCTTGAAACATGGAAAAATAAATCTATGTAAGGTAATGGCTCGAAGGCAAGCAATTAGTTGGATTGTAATCAAGTTTTTGGTTTGAAAAATATAGAGGAATTTCTGCAAATTCTGTGTTATACCGACTGTTTTGAGTGACAGTGTTCTTCATTGAATTAGATGCTTTGATTTGCTGTTAGATTTGTGTTCATTGAGCAGTCTTAGGCATCTTTCATTTTGTAGTTAAGTTTCTTTGAATTGATTTGGTGCTTTGAATTCATAGGTTAAGGGTTTAGAGGGTTTTCTTGTTTTGTACAGTCCAGTCAGTCTTTTCATGGCTCCCCCATAAAATCTAACCACGAGATCTTCCTGAGATTGGATGGATATGACAGGGGAGCCTATCATCTATAAATATTTAGTAGTAGGAGTCATAGGGAGTCAAGCATTTGCATTCAAAACCAAACCCTAGGTGAGTTCACAATACCCAGTTAGAGGTTTGGCAGTGAAAAGTTGAAGAGAACAGGCAGGGGAAAGATGTACTGTATGGAACAAGTACAGTTCTAGGTGGGGTATGACCATATCTAAGAATGCTAGAAGGATGGTGGCTTAGTCAATTCATTTGTATGAGAGATAAGCAAGAGAACAATGAAATCCTAGCAATTAGGCCTATTAGCCCTATTTTCCCTAGATTGTAGGAACCCACTGTACGGAGGAGTCAGGGGTCTAAATCCTTGTAAATCTTTTAGAGGATTCAAAAGGGTATATGAATGTGGAGTTTTTTTTCCAGGTTGTTTGGACAGTTTGATCAGGAAAAGCAAAAAGGACACTGTCAAGGGCTACAAGCAATTAGGCCTATTCAAAGAAAAATCTTGGAATTGGTAAGACAACAAATTGAAGGTCCTCAAAGATGGATCTAAATAGATGTGAAATGCATGATTCCAGTATCTCTGACACCCCTACAAGCAGTACAATGTTTTGTGTGATATTGGAACTTAGAGATTTCTAAGTGTAGGAGAGTGATTGAAAGTTCAAGTGGTGTCAGTCCTCTAAGGTGAAGCACAAGGAGTGAGGCTCTTGGAGAAGAGTTGAGACATGACTTAGCCAATAATCTAAGCCTAGCAAGAACCTAGAAAGGGATCAGGTTCCTAGATGAAGACAGTGAAAAGTCTTCTTAATTGATTGTGCAACCAAACCAAGGAGCAACTTACACCAAATGGTCAATAGGTGAGTTAGCTCACCAAATTTCTCAAGTCTACTTAAATTATTTGTTGGATTATTTTTTGAATAGTGAGTTGTCTTGATACAAACACTTGAAAAAATATGTAGTTAACTCATAAATCTCACATCTATGATAAATAACAAATGTTAATAAAACATTTCAGAAATATTCCTTACATAACTTGTGTTTGAGTTGGATAACCACCTAGAGGGAATCTCAATAGAGGTGATATGAATTAGCTCCAACAAAGTTAGTGATGTAGGAGCATCCAAACATATATACAATCTTGCATCACCAAAAAAATGGTTAATTCAGTTTTGTTTTATTTTATCTAGTTTGTGGTTTTTTGTTGTGATTTTGTGATTTGGAAAATTGATTTAAGATATTTAGTTGGAAGGCAGATTGAAGTTACATTTTGTCATTTCCAATTGACAAAATTTCTTACACGATTTCCAATCTTCAATTTGATTATTCTTGCAATCGAAATACTATATGATTTGCACAAAATATTAATTTGCTATTAAGAGGGGAGATAGAAAGTTATACTGGAATTTTCATGGGTGAAATTGAAAGATTAAAAAAAAGAAAAGATGAAGGGTCATATGAGAAATAGAGGGGCATGAGGAAAATGTGGAAGCAACACAAAACTAGAAAGAAAAAGGAAGAGACACTTGAGGTCACATAAGTGGGAAAAAACGCTTTTAAAAATGAAAATTACAAAGTCAAACAAGGGAAACCACACCAAGTTAAAGAACAAGGAAAGATGAAGACATGCCACACATGATCCTAACACTAAAGGTAGATATAAGTAAAAAGAAATAGATGTCACTCCATATGACATGGTAGTTGAATTTTAAATTGTAAGAAAATGTTCCTGAATTAAGAGTAAAGGTCACACATGATAGGAGTAATTGGCCAAACAATATTTAATGCAAATCGACAATGGAACAATATTAAGCCACACTAGCTAAAAGACATTCATGTGTGGAAGGAATTGAATAGGACAGATCATGGAGAGGACCTAACACCATGATTGGTATAAGGGATGTAGCCATGTGAGAAGTTTCAACACCCAAAGAGTAGGAGGATAGGTCGCACAATAGAGGGAAGACTAGAGGGAGATGAGGGAGATTCTAATGCTAGATAAAAACCATTAAAAGGAATAAAGTCATGATATATGAAGGAAGAGAGGGGTTCATAGTTGGCATGAAGCCATGTTCATTGAGAAAGTGTAATTGAATGTAATGAGTTGTATATTGTATATTATATTTACAATTGAAATTGCTCCAATTCATTACGTAGTTTGATTCCAAAACAAGATTATGTGAGATTACAATCATTTGGATTACATTCCCCGTCACCGTTCTTGTGGAATCTTTGAATTGGATTTTAATTTGACAAATGGAATTGTCAAAATAGTTAATGTTGGTTGTAAATTTTTTCATTTGATAAAACACTTGAAACTCGATCTGCACCATTTGGTATCAAAGTTGATTGTGGTTGTGTTGAGGGAAGGAACCTTGGAAGAGGTTTCTGTGGGTGAGTATGAGGATGAGGAGACTCATGATTGCAAAGAGCTCATCGAAATGGTGCAAAGAGAATGGGGGCGATGAGGACCACAAAATGGACCATGAAATAATGATAGGACGACAGTCATGGAAATGTTGAGAGGTATCATAGTGAGATTGGATGCAATGGAATTAGTTCAACGAAGAGGGATAGCTGTGGTAGATGTTAGTGATGATGACGATGAGATTGAAGCACCAAAAATTGATTTTGAGGATAAGGATGATGGAGTGGAAGGCAGATTTTTTAAAGCAATGGTGAGGATCAACAACAAGTTGAGAATGGAAACCTCTAGTTATAATGGAATCTTAAACCCAAAATATTTAATTGATTGGATATCATACATCAAGAAGTATTTCGACTATGAGTTGATAGAGGACCCAAAAATAGTGAATTTTGCTTGCACCAAGTTGAAGGGACACACATCATTGTGGTGGAATCACATGTAGATTGATAGACAATAAAGAGGCAAGGATAAAATCAGAACTTGAGACCAAATGATAGCAAAGATGAAAGCTCAATTTCTATTGAAGGACTACCAAGTAAGTTTGTTTCAAAAATTGTAAAATTTGAAGCAAAAAGAGTTAAGTGTACAAGCTTATGCCATGGAGTTCTAGAAGTTGAATATCTAGGTTGGACGTGTGGAAGATGATGCGAAAAAGGTTTCAAGGTATATAAATGGATTGAGCTATAATATTCAAGATGAATTGGCTATGTTGCAAGTTCATATCGTGGAAGAGGCATACCAATTTTCCTTGAAGGTTGAAGAAATATTATCACAAAGAAACCAAGATAATATAGGAGGAAGAGAAAGGTATGTTATGTGAAGTGAACCAATAAGCAATGGAGAAGGAAAACAAGTTTTTGAGGAGGAAAATGACACTTCACACAAGGAGGAATCAATTCAAAACAATAGGGGAAAAGGCTATTTCAAAAGAGGTAGAGGAAGGGGATTTGGAGGCACATTTTTCCAATGTGGAGAGGTTGGACATAGGGCCTCTGAATTCCCTCAAATAAAATAAGAAACTAGTAGGAATAGTTGAACAAAAAACTATGCAACACAAGGTGATGAAGAGAGTGTGAATTCCCCAAAGCAAGTAGAAGAGCAAAAATAGGGAGAGTTGTTGATGTTGAATAGAGTTCTTTTGAAACCAAAAAAATAACAAACAGAGCTAACACAAAGGCAACGTTTATTCCAAACGGTGTGTAAATTTGGTGGCAAGTGTTGTAAGGTAGTTGTGGACAACAAAAGTAGCGATAATTTGGTCTCACAAGAGATGGTAGAGAAGCTACAATTAAAAAATACACGACATCCAAATCCTTATTGAGTCACTTGGTTGCAAAAATATCATCAAATTATGGTAAATGAACAATGCTTGGTTCAATTTTAGATCCGTAATTATGATGATGAGGTGTTGTGTGATGTGATGCCCATGGACGCTTGTCATGTCCTTTTGGGTAGACCATGGAAATATGATAGATATGTTGTGTATGATGGTTGAGAAAATATGTATACCATCACAAAGGATGGAAGGGAGTATCATTTGATTCCATTGAAGGACAAGGAGAAACAAGTGAGATAGTTTATTGGTTTTTTTCATGCTAGAGTGAACAAGTTGTGACAATGACAAGGTTGGAAGCAACCCAATAGTAGTTAATAATAAGAGGATTTTGAGTGATGTCAAGGGAAGTGATGAAGTGTCGGTGTAACATTTACACAAGGAAGATAAGAAGAATAAGGGGCAACCAAATAATTGTAAAATAAGTGAAGAGAGTCTAAGAGGAAAACATGATTTAGCATTTGAACAATATACCTACTTGTATGAGAAGTCTAAAATAGATCTTCATCATTAGGAAGGACGAAGTGGAGGTGATCACTAAAGTGAGTGTGGATTGTAGCATAAGCAAAAAAGGAATGTGAAAGAGGGAAGAGGTAAATAGGTTTTGATCCACAGACAAAAGAAGAAGTTGATTGATGAAGGAGAAATCTGGATTAAAAAATGAGCAAGGGATCACCATTCAAATCTTCCAAATTTTTTTGTGAGATGCATCCTCATGGAATATTTCTCCTACTCGGTGTGTTTGGTGCAAGAGCACCTGGACGTATATGCAATCCTACATCACAAAAAAAAAATGGTTAATTCAGTTTTGTTTCCTTTTATCTAGTTTGTGGTTTTTGTTGTGATTTTGTGGTTTGGTGAGTTGATTTAGGATCTTTAGTTGGAAGGTAGATTGAAGTTACATTTTATCATTTCCAATTAACAAAATTTCTTATCTCTATTTCTGATCTTCAGTTCGAGATTATTCTTGCAATCGAAATACTATATGATTTGCACAAACTATTAATTTGGTATTAAAAAAGGGAGACAAAAATTTATATTGGAATTTTCATGGGTGAAATTGAAAGATAAAAAAGATGAAGGATCAAGTGCAATAGAGGGGCATGAGGAAAGCGTGGAAGCAACGCAGAATTGGAAAGACAAAGGGAGAGACACAAGGCCACACAAGTGGGGAAGAAGAATTTTAAAAATGATAATTGTAGAGTCAAATAGGGGAAACCACTGCAAGTTAAAGGGAAAGGAAAGATGAAGACAAACCACACATCCTAATAGTGAAGGCAAATAGAAGTAAAAATAAACATAGGTTACCCCATATGACATGGTAGTTGGAATTTAAATTACAAGAAAATGTTCCTGAATTAAGAGTAAAGGTCACGCATGGGAGGATTAATTGGCCAAACAATATTTAATCCAAATTGACAATAAAACAATATTAAGCCACACCAACTAGAGGAGAGGACCCAATAGTTGAGAATGTTTCAATAGTTGTGATAGTAGTTGTTTATATAGTGCCCAATAGTTGTGATAGTAGTTGTTTATATAATGCCTAATAGTTGTGACTTGACTACCCATTATTAAACAAAATGTATTCCTTTGATCTAAAAAGCAACCAATCATGTGATGCCACATGAGCGCTCAACTACCCATGATGTGAATGCACAAGTATTGGTCTCACATTTTTTTGGGGCCTTTTAGGACACCTTGACAAAAAGCATGATGATGTGGCATCATATTTGATGATGTGCCCCTAAAACGAAAGTTATAAGTAGGGAACTTGCCAAGAAAGCTGCTATAAAAAATTGGGAGTGATTTGAAATTTCCACATAGGATAATTAGAAGTGCAAAGTTAGGGTGCACAACTACTGGATCCTCTCCCCTAAAAGACATTCATGTGTAGAAGGAATTGAAGAGGAAATATCATGGATAGGAGCTAACACCATGATTGGTATAAGGGATGCAACCATGTTGTGAGAAGTTCTAGCACCCAAAGAGCAGGAGGATAGGTTGTGTAGTAGAGGAAAGGATAGAGGGAGATGAAGGAGGTTCCAATGTTGGATAAAAACCATTTAAAAAAAAATAAAGTCATGATATATGAAGGAAGAGAGGGGTTTGTAGCTAACATGAAGCCATGTTGATTGAGAAAGTGTAATTGAATGTAATAAGTTGTAGATTGTGTATAATATTTACAATTGAAATTGCTTCAATTCATTATGCAATTTGATTCCAAAATGAGATTATGTGAGATTACAATCATTTGGATTACATTTTCCTTCACCATTCTTGTGGAATTTTTGAATTAGATTTTAATTTGATAAATAAAATTGTCAAAATAGTTAATGTTGGTTGCGAATTTCATTGTTTGATAAAACACTCAAAATTTGATCTACACTAGTTATAGTTTATACCCAACACACTAAGAGTATAATTCATCACATGACATTTCTTGTATTTGTCTCTAGCGTCTTACTTGAATGAATGATGATGTTTGAGAACACATATTGCATGTTACGCTATTTTCACAAGTTTAGATATTTAGCACAAATTTACATGAAAACCTTGTTTAGTTGGGTTAGAATGACTCGTTCATTGTAAATTATACTTAAATTTGAGTATGGATCATAAATTGTATTGTAAAAAATGTGCAAATGATTTAGTGCAAATTTATATGAAAAATCACATTTAGTTGAATGAGTCATAGCAATTAATTCACAAATAAAAAGTGGATGTAATCTAGTCCATTATTCCATAAGGATACAAGGAAAATAATCATCCATGAGTCTTGTGTATGTTAAAACTATGAATAATGGTCATATAAGGAAAAAAGAGTGATTGGTCCATACCCAACTTCAAATATATTTTAAAGGGGACAAATAGTTACAACACATGTGATCACTTTTTAAGTTTTCATATAAATTCACACCTAATACTCCACAAATTCTTGTCAATATAATTTTTGAGTTATATAATTTTTAAATTATATATTATTTGCACTAAATTGATTGTTCTTGATTATAATCCAACCTTTAGTTCTTTTATTAAATCATACCTAAATATCCATGGCTCATGTATGGTAAGATGTATACAATATAGAAAGAAAGAATAAAAAATAGTGTGGGATAGGCCATATCCAATAAAAATCACACAACAATTAACCAAAGTTATGCATGCTAGTAACCACCATTTTGGTAACACCTACAAAATAAAATAAGAAAATAAACAATGTAATCCATATTTTTCTCGAGCAAAAGATTTTTTGGCATGGAAAAATTGCATGTCAAATCACTCCACCACCTATCTCTATAATCTGCAATAAATTTTGCAAATAAAGCATGTGTCTAATACATGTATTTCAACAATTTAACATTCAAACATTTTGAAATTACTTAAAAAATTTCCTATAGTATGCTCCATTCAAACAAATAGGTTTTTACAAAACCAATAGTCTTGTTGTGTGTCAAGAAGTAAAAAATATAACATTAGAAATTGTTTAACTTTTAACATTACCTTATTTTTATTAAAAAAAATTCACTAAATTTTACAAATAAAAAATGGAAACTTAACCAAGAATATTTTGTCAAGCCAATAAAAAAATAATATTACATCTATTTAAAAAAAAATGAAAATTAGAAAAAGGTGGAAACATTAGGAGAAATAATTTATTTTCTAACACAAATTTTAAATAAAAAATAGTATGTTGACATGAAAACATATCCCTACCTTGATATGGCTCCAAACCAGGAGCAAGGAGGTTGGAAGGTCTAGATGACAATTTGTTAGGCTTTTACTTATTTAGTTGAACTTATTTACATTTAATTATTCCACTTATTTATAGCTTCATTAATTGATTGTCACATATCATATTTTTCATGTTGATTCAATGAGATGATTTCCTTATGAATATGGAGTGGATTTACGAATTTACTTCAAAATATATAAATAGTTGTTCACCAAGCAATGTTGATGAGCTAGCTACACAAACAAAAAAGGTCTAGATTAGCATACAAAGTATTTTCCAAAATACATAAATATTTGTGGTGGTAAAACTATCATCCATTTTATTCAAAAATTATTTTTGTTTCATTCTATAAAATATTGTTTCATACATAAATATTCAATAGACAACTCCAACATATATATATTTTTACAATTGTATAAATATAATTAAGAATATATTGAAATTTTCATATATTAAAACTTATAACAAATATAGTAGAAAAAAAAATTCTCTTTATACAAATATGTCTAGTTATAGTTCATTATTTTTTTTACTATCTATATGTGCTTTCCTTACATTGAATTGTACCCAGTTTTTTAAATTAATATTTCAATCATTGCAAATAATTATATATTTTGTCAAATACTTTACATGCTACTCTATACTATTATTTATTTGTGCAAATAAGGGAGAGGAGTCGATTGTGGGTCAGGTTTGTGTCATAGGTATAGAAGATGAAAACCTGGGCTCCACTTGTGGATAATAAAAGAACCAATTTTTTTTTCAAATATTTGTATTAATATGATAGGATATGTTCATGTCAAATTCATATTATGTCCTATCATAGGTAGAGTTATTTGCCACCTTCCCAAGATTAGGTGAATGCAAATAGATATATTTATTTCCACAATATAAATATTGTTTGTCACCTTCCCAAAAATAGGTTAATGTAAATAGATATATTTTTATTCACAATATATGTTTTATTGCATTAAAAGTGAGTTGACATGCACTCAAAGTGAGTTTCAACATATATAGAACCCATTATCAATAGATCAAATTGGAAATACATTTTAAAATATTACAATAAAACATGTTCCATTATTCATCCCTTTTTGACAAACTACTAGTTCCACCACATCCATATACACTAGTTTTTTTTTGAATTTACTTGCAAAAATGAAAAATGAACTCTTAGGGTCATTATGCAATACCATTTTACAAAAAAAAATTAATATATCAACCATACTTTACAATTATATATGAAATTAAATTTTACCCCTCAGAACAAAATATTCAAACCGATTATAATTACTAATTTTCTAAATATCCTTTCAAATCACCAACCAAATTTTCTACATACCCCTTTCATATCATTTCTATCATTAATTCCTTCAATGCAAAATCAAATTCTCTCCCAAAATTCGAATTTCTCCACTTGCACCTACTAATTCAAATTTCTTCACTTGCACCTACCGATTCAAATTCTTACAACCTATTTATTTATACAAGAGACTAGAATTGTGCGATGCAAGATACCTATTGACCATTTCAATTTTTTGAGTTTCTACTAGAGACACTTGATTGAGAATGAGCTCCTCCAAAGCAATGCAACCACCTCCTTCAACTTCCATGGTATGTCTGAAACCTGCCTTTATTGGTTTTATTTATGCACAAATATATAAATTGATGTTTCATATGCTTTGTCCATTTACATTTTTAAATGAATTACTTCAAACGAATTTGGATATAGAAATTGGTGTTTCATATGCCTTGTTCATTTACATTTAAATGAAATGCATTTACGGGTTTTGGATGATAAGTATAATGTTCATACATATCATGACAATCTTGAGAAACTGTTGCATACATATGTATCATTCCACCTACAATTGTTATCACCTTCTATACCCACGACACAACCTCGACCCAATATCGACCCCTCTCTCTTACAATTAATTGTGATAATGGTTGATGCCTATTTTTGAAACAACATGCTGATATTTATATATAACTAAGTCAAATAACTATATGGTACAAATATTTCCAACTCTTTCTGATACAACATTTTAATACATACATACATACATACATATATATATATTATATTGCAGAGATAGATAGATACGTAAGTTTCCTATAGCCTTCTTCATTTATATTCAACTTAATTAGATGTATGATTTGTTTGTTCTTCAATTATAGTGACTCTAACAAGTAATGACTATAACATGTAGGAATATGTTGTTTGTATTCATATCATACTATTGTTTCAAGTTACAAACCTTCAAAACAATCCCAACAATATTGTTAGAAACCTTCAAAACAATCACAACAAAAATGTTCATAATCTAACAATCAGTTACAAAATTACATCAGTTGGAAACCTTCAAAACAATCACAACAAAACTATTCATACTTAACATTCCAATCAAGTAAAAAATCCTGGAAAATTGAGATCTGAAGAAGGGAAGCTCTCTTATGTGTTGTTTGTGGCCTGTGAATGAGTAGGACTCCAACTTTGAACTAGTTGGATAATACTTGGGGTAGGTGAGGGTGGACATGACTCTAAATGAGTAGGACTCCAACTTTGAAATGGTTGAATAATACTTGGGGTAGGTGAGGGTGGACAATATTAGGGGTGTTGAATTGACATGTAGTTTGTGAATATCCTATGATGATCAGGCAATGGATTTAAAGGGTTGTTGAGACACCTTTCCCTTGCTGCCTCTTTTCTAGCCTTCTCTAATTCTTTTTCTTTTTTTGTAGCTTCCCTTTCAATCCTTTGTTGCTCCCTTTTCTACTGCCTCTCCTTATTTTGTAGTTATATTTCAACCTCTGTTGCTACTCATTGTTGTTCTCTTTCAATTCTCAATTATTCCTTCAGCTCCTTTGTTGCAATTATTTCAATCTTGTGTTGTTCAATCTGTTCTCTCTTCCTATCTTTTAATAGTTGAATTTCCTTCTTCCTATCCTCTTTCTCATTTAGCAACACCATGTAACTTCATCAGTGGTGAGGAGTTGGGATCCTCTTGGAAGCTTAATCCCATGGTTGGCTAGTTGATTGGACTTGTTTTTCATTGCATGAATAAGTAGCTTCAAGAATTGGGAGAGGTCTGAAGTTGTTTGGCCTCATAATGGCTCCATTGAATCATCATCATTTGTTTCCTACACCTGACTATCTATTTCCTCCAATTCGTCACCTAACTCCTCAACTTGAATTTCTCCCCAATCAACATAAAAATGAACTAAGGTATTTGGGCCCATGTTGTGTGGTGGAGAAGGCATTGTCAAAATTTGATCTAGGTCCACATGTAAATCAATTTCAATATTTGCAACACCCTTTAACAACCATGATTTCTCCTCTGGTGCACTCGGTAGAGAAAGGGAGATGTTTGCAATAGATGTTTGTTGTGGACTTTTCTAGTCTGCACATTAAGTTGTTTGAAGTGGACT
Source organism: Sequoia sempervirens (assembly GCA_007258455.2). Classification (NCBI taxonomy): domain Eukaryota; kingdom Viridiplantae; phylum Streptophyta; class Pinopsida; order Cupressales; family Cupressaceae; genus Sequoia; species Sequoia sempervirens. The sequence goes on from VDFB02047397.1 coordinate 124,940,749, forward strand.
TGGAAAGTGGTGGTCTGAGAAACTAGATGCTTGTGCTGGACTTTGCTGGTATGCAAATTCAGCTATTTGAAGTGGACCTTGCTACTTTGGAAATTATGTTGTTCCATTTGTACATTTTGCTTTAGTTTGTGGAAAACTATTGGTGGATAGACTGAGAATGTTTTCACCAGCAGATGCTTCCTTGGGGGTAGAAAATTGAAATGTCTCGCTAGGCCTTATGTCGTACACCAATGCATTTGGATTTAGAGGCCAAATACCTATCCTTTTGAACCCAACTTTTATGTTCTCAACTTTTAATGCCTTCTAAAAATCAATGCTAAGTGTTGCTAGTTTTGTCCTTCTAATCTCCAAATTTGGATATCTTGTAGTCCACGTTCCTCTTTCCCTTTTAAAATGTGATTTGAAAGAGACAAATACACTCACATCAAGTGGTTTCATCTTGTACGATGTGTGGGCTGGTAGGGTAAGCAATTCAATGACCAGTTCCCTTGCTTCAGTAAAGGTAGAAAAAGCTACGCAGATTCCATGGCCATCAAATATGTGGAGATGTCTATGACTAGGCGAGACACCCACAAGTACTTGCATAGAAAAATGTTTCAGCCATCTCAAAAGTAGGTCTTTTTTCATCCATGCATGAGCCTAAACAACCATACATACTTCTGGCTCATAGTTGATTAGGTAGTTTTGGACATGTTTTTTCTTTTAAACAAGTAAAATCCTGGTATTTTTTGTCTAGCAATGTTTACACAACAAAAAATTGTGATCCACTCCAAGCTCTTAAAGATAATATACAAAACACTTTTGGTGCCCTTTTTGGCAAGCACCCTCATTGCACTATTCTGCCCAGCTTGCAGCCCAGTCTCATTGAGTTCCATATCCTTAGTGGTCCATAATTCTCAACTACTTATGCCTTCTTTAGTGTTTTGTAGAATACAACTACAAATGTAGGCCTAAGATTGACAAAACGATCTCCATCTTGCCCTTGGGTTGTCCTCAAACATAGATTGGGATGCCTTTTTTTTAACCCATCCACCAAGACTTACCAAGAAGTCAATCTTTGAAGGGATTATACCTCATCTATCATATTTGGGACACTTCATATTTTAAATTCACAATCTCCAAACCATGGGCAACAACAACTGTCTCCTTGCACCATTCCACAACCTTTGCCTCTTTATCATCATTTAGGACTATATGGGGGCCTTTCCTTTTTGTAGTGGTAACTGTTACCCGATTTTCACCTGCGGGCTCAATCGGGTAGGGCAATCCATGCTTTCAGGTGTTCTCAAAGACCAAATGGAGGAACATTTGCATCAAGGTTACATATTTTCTAACTTGTTTGCTTCTTGTGCAGCTACAGGGGAAAATTATGTTTTTTTTTTAATTCGGCACGTGGTTTTAATGAGGCTCCCATGAGGGTTGAGCCCATCGTGCAAGTGTTCGGTTTTTATTGAGGGTCTTCATTTTATGTCTTTGCCTTGTCTTTCCCCTTTTTGTTTTGTTTTCTTTGTGCCCCTTTTCTTTTTGTTCTATAAGGGGCGGAAGCAGAATGAAACTGAACTCTGGGACTTTTTTGAAGTTCCAGGTTCTGGTCCTGTCCCGGTCTCGGTTCTGCTGGGCTTGTTTTTTTGTCTTTCCTTCTTTGTTCTTTGTTCTTTGGTCATGGGTTGTTTTCTTCCCTTCTTTTTCTTCCTTTTTCATCCCTTTTTCATTGTCTTTGTATGGTGTCGGAGGCGGGTTCAGGACGGAATCCGAACTTGAAACTTGAAAGTTTCAGTGTTAGATTTGTTTCCGCCCTCGCCCCCGCTGTTTTTTTGCTCGGGATCAGTTTTGGTTCCGATCTTGCCTTGCTTTCCTTTTTGTTGGGAGTTTCCTTTGTTTTGGTGGACCCGTGATGCAGAATGAAACCGAGTGATGGAACTTTTCTGAAGTTCCAGTTCCTATTTCTGTTCTGGTCTCAGCCCCGGTTCCGCCCATTCTTCTTTTCTTTACTTTTTGTGTGGATGGTGATTGAGGGATGTCTCCTCTTTGATCTTCCTTGTGTTTTTCTTTCTTCCTTTGTGCCTTGTATATTGCCGTGGGTAGGATCGGAACGAAATCCGAACTTGAAACTTCAAGAAGTTTTAGGTCCGAATTTGGTTCTGATTCGGGTTCCGCCAACTCTTTGGTTTTTCCCCTGTTCTGACTCCGGTCCCTATTCGGTTCTCATCCTGACTTTGAATCCGCCGAAGGGTTCAAGCTTAGGAAACATTAAAGGGCTCGCTGAGAAAGTCTTTCCAATAGCGATGGTTTTGCCAATAGAAGGGAATGTCGGTATGACTAATAGAAACTCGTTGTGAACTCTTGCCGATGGTTGTGAGCTATGTTGATAACTGCTGAAGGGCATAATCACATCGGGGAGACACGACTAGTGTCTCACCGACATGTGATTATGATGAAGCGACCTTTGACCGTTTGGGAATCTATGAGGCACAAATTCAACCAATCAAAAGGAGCTAAAGACGGTTGTGGGTAGTTTGACAGATTGAATCCTCCTATAAAGAAGATCAACAGAATGTGCACAACATGGGTTGGCTTGGTGAAGCAATGGTGTTTGGATCCAATAGGGTAAATTTGATGTTACTTCTTGAAGGGGGTCAACTTACAGAAAGATCTAGGGCAAGAAGAAGTCAAAGGGGAAGAGGCTGTGAGTCACAGTAACAATTGGGATGTCGGCTGGCAAAAGTGGGTTGACATTAATGACCATGCCATAGAGCATTCAAGGTAGCTCTGCAAAGAAGTCTCGAGGGTGGACATGAGGGCTGCGAGTTAATGCGATCATTGCAAAAGATCTGAAGGTCATGCCTAGGAGCGAGCTTTCACCGACATGGACAGGGTATGTACATTTACTACCTAATTGACTTTATTCCAAAATGCTTCTAGGGCCGATGTGTTCAGGAACTAACTCATTTTTGTAAACCCTAAGGTAGGGGGTTGACACTTTTTGTTTTGGTTGTATATATGGTAGTTTTTCCTTTTTGTAGAGAGAGTTCTTGGTGAGGAGATGGCCCAAAAAAGTATTATCCAGACTATGTAACTCATTTTTTGTATGAATACTATAGGTTTGTAATACAGAGACTCCTTATCTTTCAATAGAAAGTCATTTCCTTTACCGATTTCCTTTGTTGTTTAGTATTGGTTGTGAGTTGCATGATAAAATTATGTGTAATCCTTCATTTTATCAGATTCCTTTAGTACGGGATGCAAAGAATATTATGTCATAGTGCAGGTTTATGTTAGTGATCTCTTTCTATTGCGTTTATATCTGTGAAAACATCTTTGTTTTCCTTGTGTTAAGCATTAGAATAGTTGGAACCCTACATAAACTCACTTTTATAAACATAAATATATGTGTTGTGAGATTTTTTTTGTGTTAAGCATTAGAATAGTTGGAACCCTACATAAACTCACTTTTATAAACATAAATATATGTGTTGTCATATTTTTATCTTTGGTGTATCACTTGTTATTGATAGATTTTTTTTGAATTTCAAGTATATCCTCCTTACTCTTTTCCTTATCATTCTTTAGCTTTTCTCAAGTTATCTTAAGGGGACCCAACCCATAATCTAGAGGTCCATTTCATTCCCAAGTCACCCACAACCTCGAAGTGTTCCCATGTGTCAATAGGTTGCTACAGTTAATAGCTTAGCAAGGGTGCAAACTTTATTTCACAACAGTAACACTAGTCAGCTAATTAGACAATGTGGTAGTTGGAAGACTTCACTTTTCTGCTACCCATCTTGTTGAGATATGAATCCTATGCAAAATCAATCCTTAACATTTGAACATAAGTCAAGTTCACTTTGAAATTTCTACATGTCATGCCCTAGTCACATCATCATTCCCTCACTATTACATCACTAGCCCTTTTGTGAAGATTACTTGGACAACTAAACTAGACATTTTAAAAGCCACACTTGTAATTAGTTTAGTTGGACATCCCTTGAAAGCTTTTCCATTTTAATTTTCTCATAATCTATGTAGTACCCCTCTGTTTATGCTTATGTTTTCTGTTGTTATGTTTTCACACTGTTAGACCTATGATGCTTTGTTGGATATTTTGATCGCTGGTTTTGAGCGATAGTGGATTATTTTGTGACATGATGATATATTGGTTGATGATTATTGATTTCAGTTATGATTAGATATAGTTTAGATGTTTTACTTTCAGTTGATTATTGATATGTACATGTTTATGATGGACTAACAGTTATTCATTTTTGTCAGTTTGCTGTGAAGTGTATTGGTGTGGAGAATGGAATCGCATCACTCGCTTGCGAGTGCCTTGCGATATCTGTGATTTTCTCCGCACAATGTGTCTGCTTAATGCTTATATATGTATATTTGTATGCATGTTATTTGCTTGGTTGTAGGATTTGCAGGTACATGACACCGACTCCACCTGTGTATTCAGGTCTGAGCGTGTCAAGACTCAACAGAAACGTTGATCGGGAGATAGTAGTTAGGTTCATCCTAGCCTAGTTTATAACCCTGGTCTTAGTACATTGTCTATTTTCAGTTTTGAGTCATAGGTTGTATTGTATTTTCTGTTTGAAAAAAAGAAAATTGTTGAAAAACAAATTTGGTTAATTTTAATGTTAGAATATTGTGTCTTAAATTATTGTTATTTAAATTAATTTTAAATGTTAATGAAATTGCTTGCTTGATTACTTAATTAATTAATTAGCTTGTTTGGTTAAATGGTTTAATCTAAAAGGATTAAATTTATTTAATTAAATAAATAAATAAATTAAATTAAAATATTAAGTGAGTAAATAGTTATATTTGAAATTAAATTTATTTGTGGAATTGGAATTTGAATTTGTAAATTAAAGTGTAATTGAAAATTAGAAAATTAAATTAAAGTAAATGCATGTGAATTGAAAATTGATTTTCAAATTTCAAATTAAAATAAATTAATCAAATTGCATGCAAATTGAATTAGCAAGATTTGTCGAGAACTGGAGAGGATATTTTTATAACCACTTCTCGACATGTGTGCCAGTGTAATTATTGCTTTGGGGTTGTTGAAAATTTGTCACGGAGAGGATATTTTGGATCTTGGGGAAATCACAGAGGTTGTTCAATTTTTCTTACGGGAAAATTATCAGAAGCTTTTGCAAAATAAAATTCTCTGTGTAAAAATCCTTATTACTTAGAAATTGTTATCTCTCTGGTTGTATATTTGTGGAAGATCCCTTAAAGGATCTTGGTGGTTGGTTATGCTATTGAGTTTTGAAGATTTTCTTTCGAGCAAGATTTTGGGATTTGCTGTATGGGAAGAAATTGGAAGCTTCAGGCAACAAAGGATTTCTTCAACAGTTAGCAAAGGAATTCAGGTATTTTCCTATAGATTTTAATTTGTGAATTTTGGAAAGGAAAGCTTCTGAAAAGGAAATTATATTTTTGCTGTGTGAATTCTTTATGGCTTCAGGAAAACTTCTGTTAAAAAAAAAATTCTGAAGAAAATCAAATTCTCTTTCTGTGAATATTTTTAAAAAATTGGGAAAGTGGTTTTGGGTAAATGTTTATTATTTTAAAAGTGAAACCCTATTGAAAATTAGATTGAAATTTTGAGAAAAATAGCCTGTACTATGTTAAATTTTCTCAATTTTCTGTAGAAAATTTTACCAGAAAATGAACTTAGTAATTGAAAAATCCTTTTGTTATTTTATTTGATAAATATATATATATAGGTATATATATATTTATGCAAATACTGTAGGAAATTTATGGATTATTTGTTAAGGAATTCGTCGTACGAAACTAAAGTCCGCAGGAGAAATTCGTCCATTCAAAAAAAATTTACATTTTCGAAATTATGTGTTTCGCCGTACGGGCGAATTCGAAATTTAAAAAATAAAATTTAATTTAAAAATAAATAAATAAATCAGTGGGGAGGGCCGAAACCCTCCCCATTCTCTTATGGAGGAGGCGCAGCCTCCATGGCTACGCACAACAGCCATTACGGCTGCTGGGCGCAGCCCTGGTAGGGCCGCGCCCACTCCTCATTGGAGCCGTGGCTGGGCCGTAGGCTCAGCTACAGGTTAAACACAAATTTTTATTGTTTACTTTAAAATTTGATGTGTATTAACTTCAATTTGATTTTTATGAGTCCATTAATAAAATTCGGATTTTCATTTAATATACATATATGTATATATATGTATATATATATATGTATGTGTATGTATTCTTATTGGGTAAGTAAATATAATTCTATTATATATATATTTAACAGATATATATATAGAGAAAAATTATTATTAAGGTTTTTAAAGAAAAGAAGAGTAATTTAAATATTTCTTTTTAATATAAATCTATTTTCTTTTAAATTAAGTTGTATGAGAAGATTTATATTGAGAAATTATAGAACAAATATATAGAGAATTCGTCAAAATCAGAAAGATAGATTAAATTATGTAGTTATTTTTCTTGATTATTGAAATAGATCTTTTAATTAAGATGATTTCAAACTGATGCATATGGATTTAATATATCCAAATGGTAGATGCGTTTTTGATTTATTGGTTTAAATTTTGGAATTGGGTAAAATGGGGAAAGTTTCTATTGATCAAGTCTTCCAGACCAACCGTTAAATGGGGATTGTGAATGTTAAGTTAAATTTCTTGTGTTAACTAAGGATGTGTACATGGCTTTGTTTGGAGTTTTGTCTCCTGTGTTATGAACATCGATTGTTGTTTGTTATATGTATTAAGTCTTTTATATTGATTTTGGATGGATGTACACCTTGAAAACCTTAGTTAGAGAACATAGATTTCCATGTTATGTTTAGGGGAGTGGCTATTTGTAAGGGCTGACACACAAAGTGGTGTCAGGGTAACTTACAAATAGTTAGTAAGTCAGTGAAAACTAAAGAACACAGTAGTTAAATTTAAAACACTTAACAAGATGCTTATGCCTCTCTTATAACTCTTGAGCTTCTTCAGTCATGAGTATAGGATGAGAAGGCCTGGAATGGCAAATCGGTGTCTTGATTCTTTAAAAGACATACGATTCCACAATAGTATGCAATAGGGGCCGGGTTTCGTAAGAGGTTACCAGGGTAACCCAAGGATTGGGGGCCAGAACCTAGGAAGAAACACCAGGGTAACCTTTGCATCGTTGTGATGACACTCCACCTAGAATAACAGATTACCCTTGTATGTGTAGTATATTCAATTGTTTAAATATGGAAGCAATGTAACCATTAGATTGTTTTGTACTAGTGTCTAGGGTTAGTAGATTAGGTCCAGGTAACCTTATTACTATCTCCTAGCACGGGGGGTGGACCTACGGGTACCACATGGTTGGGTGGAACGTGCACCTTACTCCGTTGGGTCCCCAGATTGATCATGGCATCGAGAGGTTCATGGATGGAAAGCTCACACTTGGATCTTATGTGTACTTTCATTATTGTATATTGTAAACTTGTATTTGAAAACATCCCTCAATTGTATAAGAGGTGAACAATGTATTTGTAAAATGTAACTATTATTTGAACTACCTCATCAGATGGATGAGTATTGTATAATTATCAAATGCAATGAATGGAAAAACATGTATGTACTTTATGATATTATCTTGAATGGAAATTTCAATGTTATGCAAAGTTTATTTAAATGTTTTATGTTATGAATTAATAAGTGCAATGCGAAATACTTAAGTCACTTATGGAAAACTCAAAGTAGTGTATCGTTTAGTAACTTAACGAATGTATGCAACTAATTTAACTTAATAATTTAAACTTTTAAAAAAAAAAATTATTACACCTTTATTACACTATTGCAACATTCTTAGGTTATTTAGACGGGGCATTACAGATTGGTATCAGAGCCAAGGTTACAAACAATGGACGCTCTGGGTAATCAAGGGCCCATTAGGTTGACCTAGTACATAGTGTCACAACTGATAACCTTGGTTGAATAGTATCTAAGACTCATAATTTTTATGTGTAGGAACATGCCTAGGTGAGGAGGAAGAGGTCATGGTAGAGGTCGAGGTGGAGGCCGAGGGCCAATCCCTCAGGTTACTCCCCCTCCTAGCCCTCACCACAGTGGTCAGGCAGAACAGATGGGACAGAGGAATGAGGGACATAACCCCGATCAGTCGGTAGTAGAGGGTTCTTAGATACGTCCATTACTAGAGGAGGTCCTAGCTCATCTTGGACCTAGACAGGTAGATGAGCAGGAGGTTGTGAGAGAGGGATAGATCCCCTAGGAGAGTAGAGGATACAACACATCAGGATGCTATCATCGCAGGTCACATGAGGGATTTACTGAGAGCACGCCCTCCTACCTTTGATGGTACAGGAGGAGGATTGGCTGAGACCTGGCTACTGGATTTGGGTAGATGCTTCGCCATGCACTCTTACGGTAGCAATACCCGTGCTAGATGCGCTATTATGCACTTGAGAGGATTCGCCTCTACTTGGTGGCGCCTAGAGGAGCAGAAGCTTCACATAGATATTGGTTCTGTGTCTTGGGAGATGTTTCTCGAGAGGTTTAGAGCACGGTTCCTATCGGAACACTAGAGGCAGCATAGGGCTGATGAGTTCCATGATCTACGTCAGTTAGCTCTTTCTGTAGAGCAATATGAATGTAGGTTCTATGAACTCAAGCAGTATGCTGGTATTGGCAATGATGAGCCTATGCTAGTACAACACTTTATCAGGGGTTTAAACGCCTGCATAAGTGGTGGTGTCCGAGTCTTTGAGCCAAAGACTATGGAAGTCGCGGTGGAGAAGGCTCGCATTATAGAGGAGAACCTTATTATGGCATTAGGTGGGCACACAGAGTGCAGATTGGGAGTGCTCCTGGCAGCAGTTTTAGTCCATGGGTGGACAGGCATAGACAGGCGGTTCTTCTAAGAACCAACAGACACCCACAAAGGGTGGGCAGCAACAACAACGAACTCCTCAAAAACAACAATAACCCTCAACCACAACAACAGAATAGTCCTCAAACAGGAAAGGGTCGTAACTAGTGGCGCAACAAGCAATAGGCAGGATAAGCCTGCACAGAGTGCTCAGTCTACCGTCAGTAGGGGTAGTTTTCAGTAGTCCAATGCACCTTCGGTGGCGAGGATTTGGTAGAGGCACATGCACACGTTGTTATTCATGTAGAGGGACACATAGCTAGGCGTTGTCCGATGAGAGGCCCTTCTAGTTATGGGCCTCGACCCACGTTTAGAGCCTACAGCAGGATGCATGAGCACATACAGTATATGCAGCGGTTAATGACCCCAAGCTGATCACCAGAACACGGTGGTCGAGACTTCAGGTAAGTTACATGGAGTTAGTGTTTCTATACTTTTTGATTCTGGAGCCATGACTCCTTTATTTCACCAACCATTGTTGACCATTGTGGTCTTGTGGCGGTAAAGCAATGTGGTAAATGGCAAGTTGAATTTGCCTCAGGGGTGAAAGTAGCAGTAGAATACTTAGTACAAGATTGTGTACTTAAAATTGGTACGTTAACTACCTTAGTAGATTTATATGTTACACCCTTAGGATCGTATGAAATAGTTTTAGGTATGGATTGGTTAGCATCTTATCATGCTGTAATTGACTGTCGACTTAAGACAGTTAGTTGCATTAATGATTTAGGTGCGAAAGTGGAAATCGTAGGTATTCATAGACCTATCTCTTTGCGGATGATATCTGCTATGCAATTAAAGAGATGTCTTCGTCAGGGATGTCAACTGTTTGCAACAACAGTTACTGATTTAGATGAGGGTGAGATTCGAGAGGTATCTCTTGATGATCATCCTATTCTTAGGGAATTCGCAGATGTGTTTCCCGATGACATTCCTAGAATGCCACCAAAAAGGGATATTGACTTTAGAGTTGACCTAGTTCCTGGAGCTGAGCCTATATCTAGAGCTCCTTATAGAATGACGACTCAGGAGTTAGAGGAACTTCGTATTCAGTTAGAGGAACTTTTAGAAAAGGGATTCATTCATCCTAGTGTTTCCCCTTGGGGAGCACCTGTTATCTTCGTAAAGAAGGACGAATCTCTTAGGCTGTGCATTGACTATCGTCAATTGAACAAGGTTACGATTAAGAATCGTTATCCTTTGCCTAGAATCGATGATCTTTTTGATCAAATTAAGGGAGCTAATGTGTTATCTAAAATTGATTTGAAATCTGGTTATCATCAATTGCGTATAGTTGAAGCAGACATTCATAAAATTGCTTTTTGAACTCGTTATGGGCACTACGAATTCACAGTAGTACCGTTTGGGTTAACAAATGCACCATCTGTATTCATGAGTTTAATGAATGGTGTATTTTGTACATACCTTGATCGCTTTGTCCTAGTATTTCTCGATGAAATTTTAGTCTATTTGAGGAGCATGAAAGAACATGAAGAAAACTTGAGACAGGTATTGCAATGTCTAAGGGAAAATCAATTATATGCAAACCTGAAGAAGTGTGATTTCTTTCAAACTAAAATAAAATACCTTGGACATGTGATATCTGGAAAAGGTATTATTGTGGATCCTTCAAAGATCCAAGCTATTGTAGATTGGCTCGCACCTACTAATGTAGGTGAAGTTCGTAGTTTTATGGGTCTAGCTGGTTATTATAGGCAGTTTGTAGAGGGATTTTCTAGAATAGGTCATCCTATTACTTCTCTTCAGAGGAAAGGGAAGAAGTTTGTTTGGACAGAGCAGTGTTAATTAGCCTTTCAGACACTTAAAGAAAAGTTAACTAATGCACCTATACTGATTGTTCCTGATCCTACTAAGGATTTCGTAGTTTGTGTGGATGCATCTCTAGAGGGTTTGGGAGCAGTTTTGATGCAAGATGGGTGTGTGGTTGCTTATGAGTCTCGCAAACTCAAAGACCACGAATTAAACTATCCTACTCATGACCTAGAACTAGCTGCAGTAGTGCATGCATTAGTTCGATGGAGGCATTTTCTTTTAGGTCATCGCTTTGAACTTCATATTGATCACCGTAGTTTGCAATACATCTTTACGCAACCTAACTTAAATGCAAGGCAAAGACGGTGGATGGAGTTCTTGTGTGAGTACGATTTTGAAGTAAAATATGTTCAAGGAAAAGAGAATGTAGTGGCAGATGCCCTTAGTTGACGTCGACATGAGATCTCTGCTACTACTCTTGAAGTTGATTTGAGAGGTCAAATAGTAGCTGCACTTCCTACTGATAGATTATATCAGGAAGTGAAGTCAGAGATTGAATCGGGTAGACCTTTAGAAGGTCAATTTGTTGGTTATGTCTTAGAGTCAGGTGGTATATTACGACATTTAGGTTGTATTTATGTACCACATGATGAGAGTCTTCGTACATTAATCATGACTGAAGCTCATACAGCTCCGTATTTAGCTCATCCAGGTGTCAAGAAAATGCATGCCGATCTTAGGCAATTGTATTTCTGGCCTGGCATGAAACGAGATATTGCTAATTATGTTTCGAGATGCCTTGAATGCCAGCGAGTCAAAGCTGAGCATCATCATCCTGCTAGGTTATTGCAGCCACATCTCATTCCAGAATGGAAATGGGATATTATATCCATTGATTTTATTGTAGGGTTACCTACATCATCACGTCGACATGATGCCATTATGGTAACTGTTGACCGTTTGACTAAAGTAGCTCACTTTTCACCTGTACGATCATCATACAATGCTTCATCTGTAGCTAGGATATTCATGGAGGACATCATTAAATTACATGGGATTCCTCGTAGGATCATATCGAATAGAGATCCTATATTTACTTCAGCCCTATGGACTTCATTACAACGTGCTCTAAGTACACAGTTGAACTTTAGTTTAGCGTATCATCCTCAAACTGATGGACAAACTGAAAGAGTTAACCAAATATTAGAGGATATTCTTAGGATGTACGTAATGGACCAACAATCACGTTGGGAGGATTACTTGTACTTAGTAGAATTCACTTACAACAATGGATATCAGAGTTCCATAGGTATACTAGCATTTCAGGCATTATACGGTCATCCTTGTCGAACTCCACTGAGTTGGGATCGACTTGAGGATAGAGTGTTACTTGGACCTGAGATGCTTCGTGATATGGAGCAGCAGGTTGACCGTATTAGAGAGCATTTGATAGCAGCTCAGGATAGGCAAAATAAATATGCCGATGCGCATAGGATCGATCGACAGTTCGCTGTTGGTGATAGAGTGTTTCTTCGAGTACGACCACGAAAGAGTCCAATCCGTTATGGAAAAGGCTCTAAGCTTGCGCCTCATTTCATAGGACCATTCGAGATCTTAGAGAGAATTGGTCCCGTGGCGTATCGACTCGCCTTACCACCTAGTTTGTCTCGTATTCATGATGTTTTTCATGTGTCAGTACTTAGACCATATCATCCTGACATATCTCATGTACTTGATTGGAATGCGTTACAGGTAGAGGACAGGCAACTGGCTTTGGAGCCCATGGCCATTCTTCAGCACCGGACGCTCGATCTCAGGGGTCGAGACGTTGATCAGGTGAGGGTCCAATGGGATCCTAGCTATGAGGCTTCGGCTACCTGGGAGGATGCAACATGCATGAGGGAACTTTATCCCTATCTATTTGCAGGCTTTCAGGAGCAAGCCTGATCCTAGGGGGGGAGGATGTAGTACCCCTCCGTTTATGCTTATGTTTTCACACTGTTAGACCTATGATGCTTTGTTGGATATTTTGATCACTGGTTTTGAGCGATAGTGGATTATTTTGTGACATGATGATATATTGGTTGATGATTATTGATTTCAGTTATGATTAGATATAGTTTAGATGTTTTACTTTCAGTTGATTATTGATATGTACATGTTTATGATGGACTAACAGTTATTCATTTTTGTCAGTTTGCTGTGAAGTGTATTGGTGTGGAGAATGGAATCGCATCACTCGCTTGTGACTGCCCTGCGATATCTGTGATTTTCTCTGCACGGTGTGTCTGTTTAATGCTTATATATGTATATTTGTATGCATGTTATTTGCTTGGTTGTAGGATTTGCAGGTACATGACACCGACTCCACCTGTGTATTCAGGTCTGAGCGTGTCAAGACTCAACGGAAACGTTGATAGGGAGATAGTAGTTAGGTTCATCCTAGCCTAGTTTATAACCTTGGTCTTAGTACATTGTCTGTTTTCAGTTTTGAGTCATAGGTTGTATTGTATTTTCTGTTTGAAAAAAAGAAAATTGTTGAAAAACAAATTTGGTTAATTTTAATGTTAGAATATTGTGTCTTAAATTATTGTTATTTAAATTAATTTTAAATGTTAATGAAATTGCTTGCTTGATTACTTAATTAATTAATTAGCTTGTTTGGTTAAATGGTTTAATCTAAAAGGATTAAATTTATTTAATTAAATAAATAAATTAATTAAATTAAAATATTAAGTGAGTAAATAGTTATATTTGAAATTAAATTTATTTGTGGAATTGGAATTTGAATTTGTAAATTAAAGTGTAATTGAAAATTAGAAAATTAAATTAAAGTAAATGCATGTGAATTGAAAATTGATTTTCAAATTTTAAATTAAAATAAATTAATCAAATTGCATGCAAATTGAATTGGCAAGATTTGCCGAGAAGTGGAGAGGATATTTTTTATAACCACTTCTCGACATGTGTGCCAGTGTAATTATTGCTTTGGGGTTGTTGAAAATTTGTTACGGAGAGGATATTTTGGATCTTGGGGAAATCACAGAGGTTGTTCAATTTTTCTTACGGGGAAATTATCAGAAGCTTTTGCAAAATAAAATTCTCTATGTAAAAATCCTTATTACTTAGAAATTGTTATCTCTCTAGTTGTATATTTGTGGAAGATCCCTTAAAGGATCTTGGTGGTTGGTTATGCTATTGGGTTTTGAAGATTTTCTTTCGAGAAAGATTTTGGGATTTGCTGTATGGGAAGAAATTGGAAGCTTCAGGCAACAAAGGATTTCTTCAACAGTTAGCAAAGGAATTCAGGTATTTTCCTATAGATTTTAATTTGTGAATTTTGGAAAGGAAAGCTTCTGAAAAGGAAATTATATTTTTGCTATGTGAATTCTTTATGGCTTCAGGAAAACTTCTGTTAATTTTTTTTTTTTGAAGAAAATCAAATTCTCTTTTTGTGAATATTTTTAAAAAATTGGGAAAGTGGTTTTGGGTAAATGTTTATTATTTTAAAGGTGAAACCCTATTAAAAATTAGAGTGAAATTTTGAGAAAAATAGCCTGTACTATGTTAAATTTTCTCAATTTTCTATAGAAGATTTTACCAGAAAATGAACTTGGTAATTGAAAAATCCTTTTGTTATTTTATTTGATAAATATATATATATAGGTATATATATATTTATGCAAATACTGTAGGAAATTTATGGATTATTTGTTAAGGAAATCTCCGTACGGAACTAAAGTCCACGGGCGAAATTCGTCCATTAAAAAAAATTTTACATTTTCGAAATTATGTGTTTCGCCGTACGGGCGAATTCGAAATTTATAAAAAAAAATTAATTTAAAAAAAAAAACATCAGTGGGGAGGGTCGAAACCCTCCCCATTCTCTTATGGAGGAGGCGCAGCCTCCATGGCTACGCACAACAACCATTACGGCTGCTGGGCACAGCCCTAGTAGGGTTGCGCCCACTCCTCATTGGAGCCGCGGCTGGGCCATAGGCTCGGCTGCGGGTTAAACACAATTTTTTATTGTTTACTTTAAAATTTGATGTGTATTAACTTCGATTTGATTTTTATGAGTCCATTAATAAAATTCGGATTTTCATTTAATATACATATATGTATATATATATATTTATATATATATATATATATTTATATATATATATATATATATATATATATATATATATATATATGTATGTATGTATGTATGTGTATGTATTCTTATTGGGTAAGTAAATATATATGTATATATATATATATATATGTATGTATGTATGTATGTATGTCTTATTGGGTAAGTAAATATAATTCTATTATATATATATATTTAACAGATATATATATATAGAGAAAAATTATTATTAAGGTTTTTAAAGAAAAGAAGAGTAATTTAAATATTTCTTTTTAATATAAATCTATTTTCTTTTAAATTAAGTTGTATGAGAAGATTTATATTGAGAAATTATAGAACAAATATATAGAGAATTCGTCAAAATCAGAAAGATAGATTAAATTATGTAGTTATTTTTCTTGATTATTGAAATAGATCTTTTAATTAAGATGATTTTAATATATGATGATTTCAAACTGATGCATATGGATTTAATATATCCAAATGGTAGATGCGTTTTTGATTTATTGGTTTAAATTTTGGAATTGGGTAAAATGGGGAAAGTTTCTATTGATCAAGTCTTCCAGACCAACCGTTAAATGGGGATTGTGAATGTTAAGTTAAATTTCTTGTGTTAACTAAGGATGTGTACATGGCTTTGTTTGGAGGTTTGTCTCCTGTGTTATGAACATCGATTGTTGTTTTTATCGTATTAAGTCTTTTATATTGATTTTGGATGGATGTACACCTTGAAAACCTTAGTTAGAGAACATAGATTTCCATGTTATGTTTAGGGGAGTGGCTATTTGTAAGGGCCGACACACAAAGTGGTGTCAGGGTAACTTACAAATAGTTAGTAAGTCAGTGAAAACTAAAGAACACAATAGTTAAATTTAAAACACTTAACAAGATGCTTATGCCTCTCTTATGACTCTTGAGCTTCTTCAGTCATGAGTATAGGATGAGAAGGCCTGGAATGGCAAATCGGTGTCTTGATTCTTTAAAAGACATACGATTCCACAATAGTATGCAATAGGGGCCGGGTTTCATAAGAGGTTACCAGGGTAACCCAAGGATTGGGGGCCGAAACCTAGGAAGAAAAACCAGGGTAACCTTTGCATCATTGTGATGACACTCCACCTAGAATAACAGATTACCCTTGTATGTGTAGTATATTCAATTGTTTAAATCTGGAAGCAATGTAACCATTAGATTGTTTTGTACTAGTGTCTAGGGTTAGTAGATTAGGTCCAAGTAACCTTATTACTATCTCCTAGCACGGGGGGTGGACCTACGGGTACCACATGGTTGGGTGGAACGTGCACCTTACTCCGTTGGGTCCCCAGATTGATCATGGCATCGAGAGGTTCATGGATGGAAAGCTCACACTTGGATCTTATGTGTACTTTCATTATTGTATATTGTAAACTTGTATTTGAAAACATCCCTCAATTGTATAAGAGGTGAACAATGTATTTGTAAAATGTAACTATTATTTGAACTACCTCATCAGATGTATGAGTATTGTATAATTATCAAATGCAATGAATGGAAAAACATGTATTTACTTTATGATATTATCTTGAATGGAAATTTCAATGTTATGCAAAGTTTATTTAAATGTTTTATGTTATGAATTAATAAGTGCAATGCGAAATACTTAAGTCACTTATGGAAAACTCAAAGTAGTGTATCGTTTAGTAATTTAACGAATGTATGCAACTAATTTAACTTAATAATTTAAACTTTAAAAAAATAAAATTATTACACCTTTATTACATTATTGCAACATTCTTAGATTATTTAGACGGGGCATTACAATCTATACATTGTTAATGTCACCACATATTTTTTTGATGTCATCCTACCCTAATGATGTTATTCCATTTAGAGCCATAAAAATCCATGATGACATCATTCTTACATCATGTTGATTTCATCTTATCTTTTTTCTTGATATCATCATCATAACTTCCCATCTAAACTGGACACTAGAATTTTGGGGAGTTGGTAAGTTCAATCCTCATATATTATCTTGTAGGTTCAATTTAGTGGAAAACTCTTGCAAAAGGTCCAATTACACTCTAGAGTCCTGCAAACTCATCCCAAAAAGTATAAAAGTTTCACAAAGTGCCAAAACATCTATAGTTCTATAATTCTTCTCTACATGTCTCCCACCTACTCTCTTGTCATTCCTAGATGTCATTAATGCATCTTCAATGTTATGCAACTACTCCAAATTTAATTTGATTGCCCCTAAAAAATCATTATTTATGTGGTTGGTTTGGGTTCAAAGGAGATATCAAATATCAAAAATATCTTAGTTATTTTTACAGACCCTTATTTTGACACACCATTCACCATGTCATTTTGTAGCGTATTTCTTGAGTGTTTTTTATCTTTTGTACTCAACCCTGTGAGCCATTAATGAAGGGAATGTTATTTCATGCCCCTAGTCAATTAGACCAAATTTGGAAAGGACACATGTTTTCACAGTATTGGTTAAAAGTGGCGGCTCGAGTATGGGCACCCCACGCAATTGTAGAGGTTCTAGATTTTCATGATTGCTTGGTAGTCAATGCATGTTTCCCTCTAGGATCTGACCTACTATTGGTATATGTACATCCTTTTCAATTTTTCCAAGGATGGGAAGATCACTTGGAGAAGGATAGATAGAAGAAACAAAAATCATATTGTTATGATTCTTATTCCAGTGAAGGAGAAGATATTTTTATGGTATTTTGATCAATTATGTTTTTCCCAAACTTGTACTGAAGTCATTATAATCTATGAATATAAAATTTTAAAGTGTGAAATCAACATTGAGCTAGTGTCTCCATTGACATTGTGTTTATTTTTAGATATATCTATGTATGTGTGTGTGTATGTATATGTATATGTATATATGTATGTGTATATATATATATATATATGGATATAGGTATATATGCATATATCTATATATGTATGCATATATTTGTATATGTATATGTATATATACATACATATATATATATATATACATGCATACATACACATGCATATATACATATATATACATATACATATACATATGCATGTTGGGAATTAAGGTGTCTCAACCTTTGGAATTTCCTAGCATTTACATATTAATTTATTAATTATTATGTTGTAATTTCTTGCTCATATTAATTTTTCATCTAATATTACTTGGCATAGTAAGTTGTTGACCTATTGGGATGTGACATGGATGTTGTGGTTCCCAAAAGGCAATGTAGGCATCCCACTTTGGGAAGATATTCTTTGACATGTGTTGGCATCTTTGATAGATTCTATGATGATCTTATGATAGATTTTTATGAAGATCTTATAATGGATTCCTATGGCAATCTTATGACGCGTAAGAGCCAGATTCTATAAGAGGTTGGACAAGTGTTAGAAGGCATATTTTCATGGGGAAAGTGGCCACCCAAGTTTGACCTATAAGAAGTTGTAAGAGAATGTAAGAGGAATCTTCTATTTTTAGTTGGTTATGATAGATTCTCTTATACTTGTAAGAGTTGTCATATATGATGGATTCTATGACATTGTAAGGAATATGTCATACCTATTAGGGGAAAATTTGGGGTGCCCAAGTATGGAGGCATTGAAGGGGGGTAAGGAATAATTGGAAAAGTGTCACAAGAGTCAAATATGTGTTGGAAAAATGTGCCACATGGATTTGGATTCCCATCTCTTGTAGCTTGCTCTAGAAGCTACCTTCATGCTTGTATTTATCTATATATTGGAGGTCTTGGAGTGGGTTTAATATGTTGTATTTGCAAGTATGTTGTCAGAATAGATCTAGAAATCAACATTTGTGTACTCCTAGAAGAACTTGCATTGCAAGTGTGTTGTAAGATAGTTGATTAAAAAATACATTGTGCAAGTTTTGGAGTGGGGGGTTTTTCTCTTGAAAGGGTTTTCCCCATGTATATCTTGTGTTGTGAGATTTTGATACTTGCATGTGTTCTTATTTTAATAGTCTTCCTATTGTGTATCTCTCGTAGTAACTAAAAGAATTAAAACTATACATCTCTCCTCTTAGATCATTGTTAGGAAGCGTTTTCACGTACCTTACTTCCTTTCAGTTGGTATCAAAGCTTGATCACCTTTGATTCTAGTTGATGGGTAGAGGGTTTTTTATGCTAATCTTTGTTTGAGTGGGAGCCTGTGTAGTGAGTTTGAAATATTTGTTGCAAGAGAGATGGATAGAACATCTAGAAGAATTGAGATGGAGAAGTTTGATGGTGGAAATTTTGAACTTTGGAAGATGAAAACAGAGGATATGCTTGTATACAAATATATGTGGGATACCATATCTAGAACCAAAGCAACTACAATAACATGGAAGATTGGGATCTATTGGATTGGAAAGCCAAGGGTCTGATAAGACTCTATTTAGCTAATTCCATTCTCTTGAATGTCCATGAAGAGAAAAATGTAAAGGACCTTTAGAAGAAACATGGAGATGATTATTAGGCTAAATCCCTGGTGAACAAGTTGTTCTTGAGAAATAATTTATACTATTTGAAGATGGAAGATGGGGGATCCATGGTAGATCAACTAAATACATTTAACATATTGATTGCTCAATTGGGTTACATTGGATACAAGATTGATGAACAAGAGCACTGCATGCTCCTATTGTGTTCTTTTTGGACTCATGGGATCACCTGGTAATGGCTATTAGAAGTATAACAACCACATTAAAGATGTATGAGGTGGTTTCTTTGTTCCTATATAAAGAAATGCAAAGATAGTCTTCTGAGATGGTCAAGGAGGCCCTTGATTTTCGTGGTAGATCAAAGGATAAAGGAAAGAAGAAAGACAAGAAGTCTAAGTCTAAGTCTCTAGGGAGATTGTATCCTAGTAAGAATTCCAAGGCTTTATTTTGGAATTGTGGCAAACCTGGTCACTTCCACAAGGAGTACAAAGAGGAGAAAAAAAGAGAAATAATGATTCTAAATTAGACAGTATTCTTAGGATGATGGTTAAGTTTTTTTTGTTTCTTTAGAAACACATGCATTAGAAGATGTGTGTTTGATTGAATCTGATGCATCATTTCAAATGAACTTGCATAGGGGTTGGTTTTTGAAGTATGAAGAGTTTGACGGTGGGAAGGTGTACTTAGGTGATGACTCTCACCTAAATATTGTTGGTCATGGAAGAGCTTTGATTCAATTCCCTAATGGTAAAGTGAAGTGGATCAATGGTGTACTGCATATCCATGATTTTTCATGAAACCTATTATTTGTAAGTAAATTGAATGATGTGGGTGTGCAGGTAGTTTTATCAAATGAAGGATGCAAGATGATGAGAGGAGCTATGGTGCTTGCTAAGGGTGTTCGAATTGCACTATGTTTCAACTTGATGCATGCATTGTGCAGTGCAATAGTTCTTATGAAAGAATATATCTTCAAAGTCACTATCCTCACCATCGAAACCAATAGTGAAGAAGACCATTGCATCTACTTTTGATAGGCGTTCTTTCTGGGTACCCAAGGGTGCTCATTCTATGGAGATGAAACTTCCAATAGAGAAAAATATGTTATGGCACCAAAGTCTTGGCCAAATTGGCGAGAGGGATCTTAGAGCCCTAAAAAATAAAAATCTTGATGAGGTGATGAATGCTTTTAATCTTGAGTTCATTTTTTGTGAACATTGCATTTATGGAAAGAAAAATTGTGTTATGTTTTACTCTAGTTCTCACAAATCTTCTAAGGTGTTGGATTTGATTCATTCTGATGTATTTGGTTCTGTTAATGTTCCTTTGATTTCAAAATATATTTATTTCATTTCATTCATTAATGATTATAGTAGGACATGGGTTTATTTCCTTAGAAGAAAATCTAAAGTCTTTAATAGTTTCAAAGAGTTTAAAGCTCTTGTAAAAAATCAAAAGGATAGAAAGATTAAATGTTTGAGGACTAAAAATGGTAGTGAGTTTTGTTTGAATTTTTTGACAATTTCTATAAAGAACATGGTATTTAAGGACATAATACAACTCCCTACACCCCTTAGCATAATGGAGTTGCAAAAATAATGAACATGACATTGATGGAGAGGGCTAACAGTATGCCTTGTGGAGCTAGCCTCAAACAAAATTTTTGGGCTGAAGTTATTGCCACTGTCTGCTACTTGATTAACAAGTCTCCTACTTCAACGCTTGTGGATAAGACACCCATGGAGGTATGGTTTGGTAGAAATCCCTCATTGAGACATATTCAAGTATTTGGTTGTGAGTCATATGCTCATGTTCCTAAGGAGAAGAGGTATATGTTGGAGAACAAGGCTGTAAAATGTATCTTCATCGATTATGCATTGGTGTGAAAGGATACAAGCTTTGGGACCCTTTGGTCGAATTTTTTTGTATAGAAAAAATGTGATTTTTAGGGAACTTGGTACTCCTACAATTGTGTCACAACCAAAGAAAGAAGAAAAGAAAGAGGATTTGGTTCATATCCCTCCTACTCGTAAGAAATAAGAATAAAAAAATATTTGATAGACCTAATGATGAAGAGAGCTCAAGTAGCTCTAAAATTTTAGATGAATAACCTCAACCTCAAAATTTGAGGAGGTCTTACATGGATAAGGTGAAAACCTAATAGATTTGGATATTCATTGCATGATTCTAGTTTTATTTTTTCTCTAATTTCTAACACTAATGAGCCTAGGACCATAAAGGAGGCTATGGATATGCATGATGCAAATTCATGGATAAAAGTTGTGGATGAAGAGATGGTTGCATTAAAAGGAAATAATGCTTGGAATTTTGTGCCCTTTCTTGATGGAGGTAAACTTCTTGGTTGAAAATGGATGTTCAATATGAATTTATTAATACTTCTGTTGTAATTTCTTGCTCATATTAATTTGCCATCTAATATGACTTGGCACAGTGAGTTGTCGACATATTGGGATGTGACATGGATGTTGTGGTCCCCACAAGGAAATTTAGGCATCCCACTTTTGGAAGATATTCTTTGACATGTGTCATCATCTTTGAGGGATTCTATGATGATCTTATGACAAATTCTTATGGAGATCTTATGATGGATTCCTATGACGATCTTATGATGCGTAAGAGCCAGATTCTTTGATAGGTTGGACAAGTGTTGGAAGGAATATTTGCATGGGGAAAGTGGGCACCCAAGTTTGACCTATGATAGGTTGTAAGAGAATGTAAGAGGCATCTTCTATTTTTAATCATTTATGACAAATTCTTACAGCTATAAGAGTTGTCATATATGACGCATTCTATATTATAAGGAATCTATCATACCTATTAGGGGAAAATTCAAGGTGCAAGAGCATGGAGGAATGTAAGGGGGTAAGGAATCATTGGACAAGTGTAATGGGAGTCAACTATGGGTTGAAAAAATGATCCACATGGATTCGGATGCCCATCTCTTGTAGCTTGCTTTAGAAGCTACCTTCATCCTTGTATTTCTCTATATATCGGATGTCTTGGAGTGGGTTTAGTATGTTGTATTTGCAGGTGTGAGAATAGCTCCATCAATCAACATTTGTGTACTTTTGGAAGAACTTACATTGCAAGTGTGTTGTAATCAGTTGATTAAATAATACAATGTGTAGGTTTTGGAGTGTGGGGTTTTTCTCCCGAAAGGGTTTTCCCGACGTATATCTTGTGTTATAAAATTTTGATACTTGCATGTGTTGTTATTTTAATAGTCTTCCTATTGTGCATCTCTTGTAATAATTGGAAATAATTGTACATCTCTCCTCTTAGATCAGTGTTAGGAAGCACATTTGTGTACCTTGCTTCCTTTCAATGCAGACAAAAACTCAATGACATAAGAAATGAAAAATATATTATTTATTGATTTTTCTTTTGATTTGATCTATGGACCCCAAATTCTTAAGGCTAAGATAGTCTCCCAAGTTCCATGGGTGTTAAGTCTAGGGAGAATATCACAAAACCTAAGTTTAGGTTGGGAAACTTAGGATGAATTATTGAGGTGGGTAAGACCTCATTCACTTCTAGTTTTGCAAGACCAAGGGAGGTTTCCCTAAGTGTTGAACTAACTAAGGAAACAATGATTGAATACTTGTCTTGCCACAAACTATACTTGTTGCACAATGTATCTAAATATTGGTGTCACAATATACCTATTGTGTTGGTTTGGATATGCAAGGCTATACACCTTTATATAATAGAAAATTATTATCATGTAAAGTGTGTTAGATGGTGATAATGTCACATATTGCTATCATATAAATTCATACATAGAAGCATGATAAAATTAACATCACAACTGAATAAAGTGATTATAATTATTTTGTTTAATGTGTTGGGTGATGAGAAATGGATCTTAACAAACCAATGTCAATTCCAATTTGGGCCACAAAGTTATTGATTCATACAAAAATTGTAATGATTGAAACCTTGATATGGAAACTTAATGAAGATTTCAAAGAAGACTATGCATCTCAAAATATATAAGAAAACTAGATTATACACATGCATACTGAGAAACAACAACAAAAATGCATAATATTTAATGAGTCTACTTATTAATTCATAGATAAACTTGAACATTCCCTTCAATATTGAATAGACACTATGCAAAATATTTGCAAAGTTTTTACGGTGCTATGGTTGATAAACTAGTCATATGCATGTAGAAGTTGTCAAATCCAACTTCACAATCCAAGAACACCTGCATGCAAAGGGATACCTGTCACAGGGAAGAGTATAGAGAAAAAAGCAAGTGAGGGTTTGAAGCTCTGTAATTATCAGAGATCTATTATCAGAACAATCAAGTAAATTATTTACAAAGATCAATCCTTATAAAAGGAGATCAAGCAAAACCTAAAAAGAACCCTAATAGGTAGACATTTAATAATTAATATAATTATTAAATGTCACAATATGCAACTAAAGTGAAATCTTAAGAGTAGAATAAAGGTGACTTAATTAATATAATTAAGTGAAAACCTTTACTCTAACACCCCCCCTTAAGATGAGCAAGAGTGCAACTACAAACATGTGCAAAAAAAGCAAATATAACTACAATGCATGAAAGTAAAATTGGGTCCCGACAACTAGGCCTGATCAGGTACCCAAATACAACCAAATCTTTGTAAAGCGGAGTAAAGGAGAAAACTCAGTGGGAAAAAACTCCTCTCCAAAAAGAGATGAACAAGAGTGAAAGAAGAAGAGAGATAGGAGGACTCAACATGACCACCCAAGAACTGCTTCTATCACACAAGTACAAAATATGTTCCCCCCATAGGAGAAAGAAGAGACTCCAAAGCCCCCCCAAAATGAGAGAACCCCTATGCCAATGATCAAAACAATGTGTCTCCTCGGAGGAAGAAACATATCCAACGGTTGAGGAAGAGGAAATCCCTAGATGTGAGGTGAAAATGGAAGTCCTAGATGATGCTCACTGAAGAACGGAACTGCAGTAGGAGTGTCTGAATAACAGGATAGTGAATCAAACAACTCAAGGTGATTCTAAAATGGAATCTCCAATGAAGATGGGATAATAGGTGTGTTGAAACTGTCATATGTGAGGAAAGGAATATCCTCTGATATGGCCTCAACAACTACACTTAATGGCTCGATGAGTGGAGCAACAATGTCAGTCATAGCTGAAGAGGAATCCTGCTGAATAGATGTGATCTCAATAGGAGGTAGAGGTGTGGAAGTCTCAACACTAGTCTCATGAATAGATGGAAGAACACATAAGTTCAAGTGACCAAACTTCACCTCAGATACTACATGCTCTCTTGTAGAAAGAGAGAAAACTCAGATAGTGGAGATGGTGGACCAAAGTGTGTGAATGCATACAAACGGGAAGAATGATCAACTGTCCCTGTTGCAACAATGTTGCTAGTCTGAATGTCTCTCACGTGCACCGAATCATGTGTGAACTCAATTGTCTTCCTTGTCCCACTATGAGCAATCTGATAGATGGAGAGAAGGTTAGCAGACAAAGATGGAACACATAGTACATCATTGAATGTACCTTCATCAATGTTGATAGAACCTTTCCCACATACACTCATATAAGTGTTATTACCCATCAATATGTGTGGTGAGGATGTAGCCTCAAAAGATGCCATATGGCGTAAAGCACCTAAATCCAATAGCCATTTGGATGAAAGTGAACTGGTGGTTGCACATAATGCATGACCCTTATGTGGGGCTTGTTCAACTGTCTAGAATGAAGATGATGAAGAAGAAGAAGACTTGCTTGATGTAGATGAAGAAGAGTGATGAATATTGTTCCTCTCAAGAAAAGCTGTCAAATCTAAAACTTGTTTTGCATATGAATCTATCTTCTTCTCATAACACTTGGACTCATCATGTCCTGGCTTAGTACAATAAGCACACTTAGGTCTATCTTTCTTCAATGATTCCCCCTTAGGAGAAGGTGAATTAGAGGAGTGTTGTGAACTAGAATCCTTCTAATGCTCTGTGGTCTTTGGTTTATGTTTCTGCTCCTGCTTCCCCTAAGATGACTGTGCTACCAATGCTTGGTGTTGTGATCCTGTGAAAGCATCCAATTGTGATATCTTGGCTTGCTCTCGTGTCAACCGATCACAAAACACCTCAAATATAGGCATGGTAAAGCGGTTTCCCAATGCAACCATGGTGGAATAGAATGTCAAAGAGAAGATCTGAAATGGAACCCAAAGCTTGGAGAGGATCAGGAAGATGCACTATGTATTAGTCTTAATCTTGCCACAAACCTGCAAGATAGATCTCTATTGTTTGAACTTCATCAAAAAGTCCTCAATGAAAGGAAACGAACTAGGTACAAAGGAAGCCAACTTGGCCTCAAGCTGCAATGCTCTGAACTTGTTGACAGTGCCAAAAAGTCCATAAAACTCAGTCCAAATGGCTCTAGGAGTGAGACACCCTTCAAGATGAAACAGGAGGCTATCTGAAATGTGCAAAGCCATCAATCCCATAGCCTGATCCATATTGTTCCTGTGTTGCATAACCTCAAAGGGGCAAGTCAATTGAGGTTGAACCTCATCCAAACAGGACCATAACCCTTGAGACTGGAGAAGTGTCATCATGCGACCCTTCCAAGTGTGATAATTATGCGGTGTGAGAGGCTCAATAGATCTATCAGCCATGCTGTGAACTATGCCTCAACTGCTCTGAATTTTTTTTATAATTATTATTATTTAGTGGTCTTTCAGAACTAGATAGAAGATGTAGAAGGGGTTTTGTTGTTTTGGTGTTTATAGATTTTGGTTTTCTGATGTAAATGACAGAAAGCAAGAAAAAGCACCCCCCATAATGCAAAAAACCAATCCCCAGTACAAACTAAAAGCTAAAAAAATAGAAAGCAGTATATGTTTGAGACAAATCTCTGTGTACTTGAAGAATTTTCTAATGAAATAAACTACAGATCTGGAAAGAGCATAGAACCACCTTTCTGACGCCTATTCACTTTCAAAAAATGGAGCAGAATTGAGCAAGTTATGCCCCTCAGAGTGCAAAAAGATCATCTGACTTTGACTACGAAAAAATGCAACCAAACTAGAAAATTTTGAAAAAATTCCTATACCACCAGAATGGGCTCAGAGCCATCTTTCCAATGCCTATTTTCATTTGAAAAACAGAGAAAAAATGACCATTTTATGCCTGATTGAGTGAAAAACCTTCAGAAAGCCCAAGTAAGTCCTTTAGAGCCCTTAGGGGCTAAAAAAAATGGCCCCTGGTCGTATGCAAGACTAGGGGGTTAGCGGTCAGGTGTAGGGCCGAAGCCCCTGGTCACTGATGTGACTGTCGCAGGGGCTTAGGCTAGCGATGGAGGGCTAACGCTTGGCGGCCGATCCCTTATGTGACCACGGCGAAGGGTCTACAGCCCGCGAGGGCTTAAACTAGAAGCGACAGTGGTAGAGGGAGGCGCCGCTTACCAAGTGGCTGGCGGGTGGAGTATTGGTGGTGGGTGGGTGGTGGCCACCTTTAAAATTGGAGGTGCATAAAAATTCAAAAAAAACTAGGGTTTTTTTTTTTTTGAATTTTTAAATTTTTTACCTTGGATCCAGGTTCCGGGGCTACAACCCTTTGGGGCAAATTTTTTTTTCCTTGGTCCATTGTGGCCAAATTTTGGACTTGCTTTATATGAAAATGGGGGTTTTTGGGTGCTACGAATCCAACGGCGAGGTCCATTTGGGCCCAAAATGAACCCAAAAAATGAAGTAAGCCTGGATCCACAAGAAAACAACCCAAAAATTGTGAAAGCCTGATCAAACCCTTGTAGCTCCAAAATCTTCAAAACAAGAACAGGCAACAGGTCGGCTCTGATACCATGTAGAAGTTGTTAGATCCAACTTCAGAGTCCAAGAACACCTGCATGCAAAGGGATACCTGTCACAGGGAAGAGTATAGAGAAAAAAGCAAGCGAGGGTTTGAAGCTCTGTAATATCAGAGATCTATTATCAGAACAATCAAGTAAATTATTTACAAAGATCAATCCTTATAAAGGGAGATCAAGCAAAACCTAAAAAGAACCCTAATAGGTAGACATTTAATAATTAATATAATTATTAAATGTCACAATATGCAACTAAAGTGAAATCTTAAGAGTAGAATAAAGGTGACTTAATTGAATATAATTAAGTGAAAACCTTTACTCTAACAATACATACATGCATACATGCATACATACACACACACACACACATGTATATGTATATGTATAGATGTATATATGTATATATATGTATGTATATGTATATATATATATACATACATACATATATATGTATATGTATGATCACTTTGTCAACCATAACACTATAAAGATTTTGCAGTGTCTATTCATAATAGTGAAGGGAATGTTCAAGTTTATTTATGAATTAATAAGTAGACTCATTAAATATTATGCAATTTTTAGTTTTTTCTCAATGTAGACACTTAAAATTTTCCTGAGCTCATGATGCCATTTTTTAATTAATTTATCATCTAATTCTTTGTCTAATCATAATTCTTCATCTAACCTCTAATCCGATTTCACTCTCTTTACACACGCATAATTAATTTTTATTATTTAATTATACTAATTTCTTTCATTTCATTAATCCATCCGATTAAATAACTATTACTTAATTATTTAATTATTAACATTGCCTTTGATTAAATAAATACTTTTATTTATTTAATCTCACTAATCTAATGATTAATTTAAATTTAATTAATTATCCATGGTTTTAAAATAAATAATTTTTAATTTTCAAAAAATGAACTCTTAAATCTTTCCCTGATTTTCTCACTTAACTCTTCCATTTCCTTGAATTTCTCAACTTAACTCTTACATATTTTTGTTTCTCACTTCACATTCCCTTCCATTTTTCTATTGCAAAAATGAGAAACTCTTTCATTTTTTCTATTTTGAAAATGAGAAACTCTTCCATTTTTTAATTTTGAAAATGAGAAATTTCCCTTTGCACATTCTCTCATTTGATCTCAATAATCCATTCTCTACTCAATCTTGTATGTTCATTTCACCATCTTCACATCTATAAATTCAAGCTTTGAGCTCCTCATTTCTCTAACCACCATCTTCAATCTTTGGTTGTCACCATTATCGTTATAAGCCTTTTACTTTGTGCACTTCAAAGTTGAGAGTAACATATCTTAAATTTTCAAAAGCGAAGGAGAGAAGAACAATGGAGAGAAAACATGTAAATAACAAGAAACTAATGAAGGATAACATGTAAATCAAATTGAACTAGCTAAACCTCCATCCCATAGGGGGAGTGGTGCTCCTTTGATGTAGAAAGAAGCCCTTTTCTAATCCCTTTGATAAGCTTGATGATTTGTGGATGATCCTAAGTATGAAAATGACTATAATCTAGCTAAATTGCTTGAAAATGATGGAAAGCTATGGATTCAAATGACTATAATGGAAATGCATGAAGTTGTGTCTCTATATTATGAAAAGGATGCCTCTATTTATAGAAGCCAAGGGTTAGAGGATGGAGGAAATTAGTGAATGTGGGATAAATTGAGAGCCAATGAGAATGTGTCAAGTGTCACAATTCTATTGGAGGAAGTTGGAGCACATTTTGGGAAATGTGAGCGGAGGAGGATGGAAGAGAAGTAAATGTTGTTGGTTGAGAATTTGAAATTGGTGTAAGAAGAATTGAATGAGATTTGAGAGGGTGTAAGAGGATTTGAAAGGTTGTAAGAGAAGTTATTGTAGATGTGAAAGGTTTTTGAAAACCTTTGAAGGGAAATTGAATTAGAGGTGGTTGAGAGGAATATTCCTTAGAATACGCCTTTGTGAGGATAATTGAGGTAATTGGATAATTAGAAGAAATTGATTTTATGTGCAACCTGGTTAATTAACCATGGTTGATTTAACTCTTGAGGAGTTGAAAGTGGAGGATTCAATAATGATGATTAAAAAGTTGATTTAGGATTAATTAATCCAAAATTAATTAATTGGAGTGAATTAGGAGATGTGACATTTGATTTGATTGATTTTTAATCAAATTGGAGGATTAAGAGAGGATTTAATTAAATGATTTGATTTAATTAAATAAGATGGATAATTAGTTAGAATAAGGATGAATTAACCAATAAATTTAATTATTTGATTAATAGCTGAATTTGCTAATTTTAATTACATAATGTTGATTATTCAATTAATTGATCAATTTGAAGTGATTTAGGAAGAAAAAAATGTTAGTTGATCAAAATCAGATGCATAGCAAGAGTTTTTTGATGTTTACATTTTGCCCCTCTTTGAAGCAAAGTACCTACTGCATTAGTTCAAAGAATAACACTGCAATGATCAAAATTTAAGATTTTTTGACTTTTTTGGATGGCTTACTATTGCCCTAGTTAACAAAAAATATTGCTATACTGCCTCCTCGAGAGATTGGGTGAAAATTGCAAAATTTGGTCGAGCTTGTGAAAAAAGATAACAATTCAAGAGTAGAAAATAGCCCACGGGATGCGAAATTAGGTTCACGTCGATGAAAACAAATCAAAACAGGCTTCGTTCAAGCAAAAACGGATTAAATGGGTTCAAAAACCCTAAAAAATACAGAAAAAAACCCTAAAAAATTTGAATAAAAGGGGTTAAGAGGGTCATTTTCAAATCATTTGCTCACTTGACCTTTGGAGATTTTGACGATTTTCTTTGAGGTGCTGACGGAATGGCTGCTCGTGTGCTTCCCAGACATCAGACAGATTGGGTTTGTGAGTTCCAATGACCTCAGGGTGTGGAACCCCCAGTACGACTTTCAAAACTTTTCTTGATTTTTGCATTTTTAGTGCATTTATTAGGGTCCCTTTAGGTCGACCAAAAGTGGTCCTCTAGGGCGTCGCTTTTGTCATGACTGGTGTTGCTTTTACAGATGCTAACCCATGTTTGCATTATAGTGTCGCGTGTCGCGCGATGCTGAATGGTCTTAGGATCACGGGATCGATGTTGACTCACCTTTGTGGGATAGCATCACGCAACATGAGGAAACTAGGTCACCCAAAAATGCTGACTCACTTTTGTGGTGGAGCACCACATTTGATTTTAGTGTCACATTTGTAAATGACAGAGTGTTGTCTTTGCAAATGCCGCATCACCTTTACTTCTTAGGGTTTTTTAATTTTTGAAAAGGCACCCATTTAGTGAATTTTTGATGTTGTGCGTGTTTTGGTTGTAGGAGGTCCTACCAGTGCTCCATTTGAAGGAGCATAGGAGTAGGTTCTTGAGCAGAGCGAGACATTTGTTGGATCAGGCCTTATTTTTTGTTGGCATGATCGGATTCGGCCATATTGCCCAGATGCCCGAGGTGCAGACACACATTGCGATGATGACAACATTGGTTGAGAGATGGTAGAGTGAGACCTCTTTGTTCCACTTATCGACTGGTGAGGCCACCATCACCTTGGAGGACATGTGGTGGATCTTGAGGATCCTTATTCATGGGAAGCACATTATTTATGATGTTAAGGTTGGTGGTGATGCCATTTTCCAGTTATTCGATGTGGATTCATATGAGGTGTACAACAACCAGATAGACCTATGTTGATATGAGGGGATTGCCCCTAATTTGACTTTGTTTGTCATCGCATTGATCTCAAGAGTCCTTGTTCTCGACTAGCAAGCCAGAGGATGCAGTGTTGGATGGGGGATTGTTTGGTCTCGAATGATGGAGGACATGACCATCTACGTCTAGGGGCTAGTCATCCTAGCCTCCTTGTATCATGATATGCACCAGGTTGTATACAACAGGGCCCGTAGCATTGGAGTGGGCGTTACCCTTCTTCATGTGTGGGCCTATGAGAACATTTATGTTTTGAGGCCATAGATATCAAATGTCCAAATTGACTGTGATGATCTTGCGACATACAGATATGGGGGGATGACCACCCTCCACTTCACAGGCATTACAGGCATCCCGCACTGGAGATAGGTTCTTGATGAGATGACAAATTTTTGGTGGAGGCCTTGGCTCCACTTTCCTAGATGGCACGATGATGATGATCATCTCTTTTACTATCGAAAGTTTCAGTATATGCAAGGGAGGGAGCACTACATGGTTGAGCGGTACCTCCCGGATAGGGTTTCTTGCCATTTTAGGGAGGTACAAGATGCACTCGATGATACTCAAAGAGCCATTTTTCCTCGGTGGACTAGAGAGGTAGCATGGGGATAGAGGATCCCACCTTAACAAGTGATTGCTGATTTTAGATAATTGGTCATGGTGTTTTGGGTATACTTCGATAATCCTACAGATATAGGGACCACCCAGGCTTATGATTCATATTGGTAGGCTCACGCCCCTATTCGATTGACCTTACCAATTGTTCCAGTTGCATCTAGAGGATAGGTCAGAGGACCTAGGATTAGATAGGTTCCAAAATAGCCAGGAGATCAGCCATAGGATGGACATGACAGGGGTGGAGATCATGATGGATAGATCCCACCATTGGTGCCATCTGTTGGACAAAGGTCACCATTCCAGCCCCATCGACAGCCACATCAGCACATGCCACCCCACAACCACCACTGGGTCTTGATCCTAGGGATGTACAGATAGCAATGCTATAGGCACAAATTCAGCTTTTGATAAGGAAACTTCAGCAGGCTTGGGCCCAGATTCAGACATTGGTCTAGGAGAGGGACTGGGCATGATAGGAGGTGGCACAGGAGCGCTAGATGAGGCAGGATTCAGATATGGCCCTAGCATTGGAGACAGGATGGAGGTAGTAGCTAGAGGTTATAGCACAACAAATTTAGGGATAGGCCATAGTCCCGACTGAGATGTATGTTCGAGTGATGTAGGAGGCCTCGTATTACAAGGCAGTGTACTATAGAGTTGTGGCACAGGATTGATGAAAGCCAAATTTATCCCATCTTATCTAGATTTCTCCCACTAGGACCCCTCACATAGGCACATCAGGGAGACCATAAGGGTCTCACCATCAGAGCCGAGGCAGCCATCACAGAGATAGATAGAGCGAGGGCAGCTCAAGATATTAATATTACACTTGGAAACACTTTTTTTACAGCCTAATTATAATGTGTATACATTTATTGGATAAGTTTTTTGAGTAACCTCTTGTATATTAGATGATGATACTATATATCTAATTTTGATGTATTATGACATTTAGCTTTTTTGATATATATATGAGGTGACTTGCGATGTTTTTATATGATGGTTATTTTATTTTATGTGATGTGTATGCATGTAATTTCTCTTTCATGATGTTATGTAATATTATTGATGCATGGTGGATCTATGTGGATGCACTTTTATGTGATGGATGCAAATATATTTATGTAATGCAATGATATGTTCAACTTCTTTTTTAGTATCTTTTCTATGTGTGATATGGTGATGCAATATGTATGTATGCAAAATGCCACAATTTTAATAATTCTTATGTGATGGATGATAACGCAAATGTGATGATATGCCTAACTTATTTTTCAGTTTCTTTTCCATGTGTGATGTATGTATGGATGATGCAACATGTGATGATTATGATGATGCATATATGATTACACAAATATATGGTTTATGAGATGCTTAGAATAACCAATCTATATTATGATGGATGAAAATGCAATGTATGGTTTATGAGATGCTTTCTATTATGTATGATATGCAGTATGCTGACGGTTTTGTGCATGCAGGATGGATGCATATATAGATATTTTTATTTTTGAATGTCATGATGCCATGTTAGTATTAGTATTTGGAAAAGATAGAAGAAGAAAGAGAAATCAACCCTTGACTTTGAGGTGATGCAAAAACATGATGATAATGATGATGATTGCTTATCAGAGATTGGGGATATAAAGAGCTTACTTACCTTATTTTTTATAACATACATAGATACAATGCATCAAGGTATAAAGAACCAGGATGACGTCATACCTAGTGTGATGGACCTTGACTTGAAAATCAAATAGGAATATCTTTGCTCACAACTAGCATACAAAACCCTATTTAGAATGCAATTAAGATATTTCAAACATCTTAGACCAAAACATAGAAAGGAAAAACCTTCCCATGTGGTCAACAAGATATTCAAAACACCCTCCCTATAGACCAAACAAAGTAAGGATGACCAAGGTTATATTACAAGAATATCCAACAAGCACAATAGACAAAAGATAATGATCAATGCCCGATTCCTTTCACTCTAAATCTTCTTTTTTAGACATCATCGAGAGATCATTGGAATGAGCACAATAAGATAAATAAACAAGAAAAAGATCAAGTAAACAAACAAGCTAATGTTCTTCATACGTCTAGTCAAGACTAAAATACGGTGATACCTGATGTTGATGTTTGTTGTAGGAAGGATGCATCCTAGGACATGATGTTATCAAATGATTTTGTGACTAACTCAATGATGGTCTATTAATACCAAGAGTTTACTAACTTGTTTACCTACTAACCTAGACTTGAGACCTTGATGTTTGAGTTTTCACTTTTAATTTGCTAAACTTGTTTCCGATTGTCTCACCAAAATTTGAGAGTGATGATCATTTATTATGAGTGGATGTTTATTGCAGGTGAATGTGAAATGGGATGGATGAATTTTGGGTTTTTTGAATGTTTTTGGTATTTTTGAAATGTTTTGAGGTTGTTTTTGGTATTTTTAAGATGTTTTACAAATGTTTTAATTTTCAAATTTTCTAATATTTTTGTGTTTTCTGAGATTTTGACCAAGAACCTAATCTAAAGACCTATCTTAGGGCCCTCACGGGCTGATCAAACATTAGTCTTTCCTACATTATACACACAGAGACCATGTAGTTCGATTGACAAACTCGTTTATTGACAAGATATGGATAAATGTGTATTGCTAGTTTATTGTGACGAACTCCTAAAGGACTGACCTAATGTGTGTCGAGGGCACATCAATGATGGCCTTTCCTACATTCAAAGTTTAGAGACCCGTAGTTTGACGAGATGACTCTATTTTTTGACTTTTTTTGACTTTTCAACTTGTTTTTGGATTTTGACATTTTTTTGGATGTTTTGGGGTTTTATGATTTTATGGATGTTTCTGGATTTTCTAATTTTAAGGAATAAGAATTCAAGTATATACAAAAATCCAATCCAATATAAGAACATGCCCCTAGCATGGTGCGATATACTACTCCAAATTAGGTAGGACAAAACACCCTTAGGAATGGTGCCAAGTAGTGCTAGGAGGGAACACGATACAAACACACGATCAACCTATGATGCAGACGCATATGGGTGTCAAAGGGATTAATGGAATACGATGGATGAATGATGTAGAACAAGCCATACATATCATGATGGATGGAAAGTGCTTATTTACACAAGGTGCATGTTTGTCAGGTTTTCACCAAGGTACCTACCCAAAGCTCCACCAACGTGGTTTTCACTAGAGGATGATTTTTTTCTTTACTATTTTCAATCCTTTTTCTAATTTTTTTGGATTTTTATATTTTTTGATTTTTTTGTATTTTTGGATTTACACCTTGCGAGTGTAGGCATAATTTTTTTTGAGATAGGAGCTATTGATAGGCTCCTGTAGAGGCTCACCTTCTGGTGTGGATAGTTGATATGCTCCTAATTTGTAGCTCATTGTGATGATGAAGGGTCCCAACCAATTGGGTTCAAACTTTCCCTTGTTGTCTAGATTTGGTACATTCTTCTAATTCTCCTTCAATACGAGCTCTTCAACTTGAAAGGTCTGACTCCTGATGTTCTTGTTGTAGCTCCTCTTGAGATAATTCTGATAGACTTGCAAATGGTTCAAGGCATCCATGCGCCACTCATCTATTAGTTCCAACTTGTTCAACTGTGATACCCAATATTCTTCGTCAGTAATCAAGTTTTGCAATGATATTCTCAAGGATGGGAGCTCGATCTCAATGGGGGGGATGGCTTCTAATTCATAGACGAGGGACAAGGGTGTTGCACCTATAGGCATGCATATACTCGTTCAGTAGGCCCATAAGGAAGGATTTAGTTGTAAGTGCTAGTCACGACCAACTTCATTGACTTTTTTCTTTGAGATTTTCAAGATGGTATTATTCGTAGCCTCAACTTGGCCATTTCCTTGAGGGTAGTATGGAGTAGAGAAGTGATGTTGGATATTGAATTTTTGGCATAGTTCTTGAACATCCTAGTTTTTGAAAGGTGTCTTGTTATTTGAGATGAGAGTTTGTGGAACACCATAGCAACAAATAAGATAGTTTAGGATGAATTTAGAGATTCGCTTCCCTATGATGTAGGTCATCGGGATGGTTTCTACCCACTTCTCGAAGTACTCAGTGGCAGTGATAATGAACTTGTGTCCATTGGATGAGGTGGGTGTGATTTTATGAATGATATTGAGACCCCATTGTTAAAAGGGACAAGGTGTTATAATCGTTTGAAGCTCCTGAGCTAGTGCATAGATGAGGTCCCCATGTTGTTGAAATTGTAAACATCTTTGGACATAGTTGTGAGTTTCCTTTTCCATCATACGCTAGTAGTACCCAGTCCTTAGCAATTTCTTGGCCAAGGTCATACCACTCGAATGTGATCCACAAATGCCATCATGTACCGTAGTTAAAGTAGTTAAATCTTCCTCAGGGTTAAGGCATCACAACAAGGTTCCTTCAATACTCCTACAGTATAGGTTGTCTCCTAATATAACAAAGCGGGATGAATTTTTAACAAATGTTCTCTTAAGGTTCAAGGTGATATCAGTAGGGAAGACTCCTATTTTCAAGTAGGTGTTTATGTCATGATACCAAGGGTCACCAAGACCAACAATTTCACACACAAACTTAGACTCTAGTACCTCGAATGCTGGTACAAGAAGCTGCTCTTCCAGGAATTCATGTTTATAGACATTGTGTAGGATATCTAGTAGTGATCTTATTGTTGTCATAGCATCAATTGTTATGTTGTTTTCCCTTGGTATTGTTGCAAAGCTTGTTGATAAGATTATTTCTATAACAAGGCTTGTGCTTGAGATTTTTGGGCTTGATACTGAGCTTTAGCTTGTTGACCAGCTTGTGCAGCTTGGGTAGCTTGTGTAGCTTGTGCGACTTGTTGAGTTTGGAATTTTCAAAGTGTCTTTTGATAGGCTTGTTGGGTTGCTTGTAGAGTGATGTTGTATTGATTCACCATTTTTGGATTTGGCAGTGGCGGTGGAGGATTTGCAATGGTGTGATGATATTTTGTTGAGGTGGTTATTGAGGTGTTATTTGAGTGATAATGAGGGGTTGTGTGATAGATGGAGCAATTGATATGCTAGGTCTTTGGGAGACCATATTTTGAGGTGTTATAGATGGTGTAGTGATTGACTGAGTTTCTTGGATTGATGCCACCTGGTCTTGTGATATTGGTGGCATGCTTGGAGGATTTGTTATGTTGACTTGATTTACAATTGGAGGGTTGTTTTGACTTGGTTGATTGAGGATTGGTAAAGAGGGTTTCCCTAAACCAAGGATTGGTGCAGATGTTGATGCTAGAAGGGGTAATGGTGGGAAGATGGGTGGTATGTTTCCTTGAGAAAGTGATGATGAGGGATCAAAGATTCCCCCTTGTCCAAAAAGTTCCACTTGTCCTTGTGAAGTCATGCGGAGAGAGACATGTGTATCAAGGGAAAATGTTGGTGATGCGGTGAAGGTGGATGGATTGTTGGTGTCATGAAAGATGAGTGGGACGTATGGATGCTTTGGATCTTGAGGAACGGTATTTGGTAGACCCAAGATGGTGTTTGCATATAAGTCTTGGTTATTTACAAGGGGATGTGTCTGAAGAGCATGAAGCAATGAACTTCCCTTAGTAACCATAGGTTGAATTGGAGCATTAGATGATGTTGGTTGTATGATGGGTTAGATGATGTTTTGGAAATAAGGTGTGAATGATACTGGTGGCATAATCCCAAATGGTTTTTCCACAATAGTGCTCACATCATAATCAGATGGGAGTTTAGCCCCTTTGCTAATGCTAACATGTATTTTGAACGATTAAGTCTCATCATTATGTTGAAAATTTTGTGGTTATCAGTATTTTGGACTATCTCCATGATTTCATCTTGACTCATTCATAGGACATTGTTGGTAACATCCTCCACTTGGCAACCTCCCTCTTGAGGATTTTGAATTATTTGAGGAGGATTAAGTGGAAGTTCAATGGATATCCTAGGGTGTAATTATGTTTCAGTTTGACTTCAATCACTCAAAGTGGATGTTTCTTTGTTTTGTTCCATGTTCTTCTTGTGTTGAGATCTAGTTTAGACCATAAAATAAGGATCAATTTTCAGGAATATGGGAGGTAAACCTCTAACTCCTTAGGTTAGTCTAAACTTTAGGTACAAAAAAGACAAACTAGGATGTTTTAAGGATCAAATAGTGATGATGGGATAAATGAAAGATAGATGATGTGAATGATTGAACTTTTAAGAAACCTTGGAGGAATATTAGACTTTAGTACTTTTTGGATTTTTGACTTTGGATTTGATTTGGAATTGATTTGGATTTTGGATAATGAACTTATAAACCCCAAGATGTTAGATGTTATCTTGGAATAAACTTGTCCTCAAGGTAATATTTTAACTAAGTGTCTGAAGAAGGATTCATCCACACACACTTAGTCAAACAAAGGTGATTTTGATTTTGAGGATTTTACCAAAAATTCTAGTATGAATGATTTTTTCCAAGATTCTAAGAGTTATTTGTGAGATGGGATTTGATTGATGTTTGGGGATGGATGAAAGTGTTGATTATGATCCTAGATGAACCTAGAGAGAATTTTGTTTACAAGACCTAGGTATTGAAGAACATGATATACTTCCAAGAACTTTTAAACCCTACAAATTGAGATACTCAAAATGTTGGAAGAGAGTTGGATTTTGACAATAATAGAATGAGTACAAGTTTGGATTGTCCTTTGAAGAACATCTGTAAAAGTTATAGAGCAATCTTTCTCTAACTTGGTAAAGGTTTGAATGAAGTTTCTTGAGATCTCTTGGACTAAGACACTTGCGACAATTAATGGACTTTGATTTTGGGATTTTGTTCTTGTGGGAAATTATTTGAACAAACACGTGTGGGGTTCAATTGTCTTTTATCTTTTCTTAATGGATTCTTTTTACCACAAACACTTTCTTTCTTATATTTTCAAATTGAATGTCTATGTCTCAATTTTTTTTCATCCCACAAGGTCCATTATGTGGAAATCAAGAGAATCAAGGAAATAGTCCCCTAATGTTGACTTTAGAGAGAGCAAATTGATATATAGGCCCAAATATTTAGAAGCCTCTAAGGCTGGAATCCTTAGGGACAAGCAATAATACTTGGAATTTTCAAAGGTATTTTCTCTTTCTAAAGGGTTTGAAATTTGATGACCTTGTTGAATGTTTGTTTTCAAAATTTTGGATTTCAAGCAATGTATTTAAGTGACTCACAGATTGCACAACCCTAGGATAGAAAAGACAATATTTGTTGAATTCTCACTTGGATTTCTCTAGCTGCGCTTATTCAGAGTGGATGATTAGAATCTTGACCACACTGGCTCCCCTCCACGACACTCACTTTTACAGGTCAGCCAAGCTTCGAGTTCTCATGAATCTTCCATGAAAAAATCATCTCTACTAAGAACCGCAAGTATGTGGGACGGCTTCAGAGGTCTGACCTCTTGACACAAACAAATATTAGGGATTTTTGGCTTCTACACAAAGGTTCGTAATAAGGGAATCCAGTTTAGGGATACAATGATAAAATCCTTGTGAGAGATCTCCCAACCCTTAGAACAAGAGCTTTACACATCATAAAGATACTGGGGGAGAGTTATCATGCACCGCTTCCCATTGTTTATGATCTTCATCATAACCATGAATTTATATAGCGGTTTGGAAGAGCTTGGATTATGCTCATTACCTCTTGGGTCGTTCCCTCGGGGTGAGTAATTTTTCCCACCAAGGAAGGCCCTTTAAATGTGAACAATAGTGAGTAAGTACATTCATAGTTTGATCATCTTTTTTTGCATGAACAAAGGGAGAACACATGCTATGTCTTTTCTCACACTAGTAATGATTTGTTCAATTTAAAAAACCCAAATTTGAAATGTGGAGGAAATCTTTTAGAAAACCTGTTGCCACTAAAATACTTTTGATTCTCAAGATCACTCTAAAGCATGAGAGAAGTGCATATGCATTCAAATGAAAAGAGTTTGTAAAGAAGATTACAAAACAAAACAAACATAAATTCTTTTTAGTCCTCAAAGGAAATATATGAGTTCTTTTTATAGCACCAAATTTGAGTGTGGAAGTTGATTGTTCAATTTTAATCCAAACTCAAAATTTTAGTATCTAAGGTTCAATTTTAACACACTTGACAGAGCTTGAGTTGTGGGTTAATTTTAAGTCCAAATTGAATCTAGTTGGTCCTAGGAAATGAATTGTAGAAATTGAAATCCTCAAGTATTACAAAGAGTATTGAAAAATGCTTTTAAGTCTTCAAATTTTGATCCTCCCCTGCTTTTTGCATATGCGACACTGAACTGCAAATTTGACGATCTACAAATGTCAAATGTGGCATTCAAAAATAGATCTGGTGAGTGCAAAAGCGGCGCTCTGCAGAAACATAGAGTGTGAATGTGGTGCTATAATAGATGTAGTGCTCTATGACAAGAATTACTTGACAAAAGACAAAAAGTGCATATGCAGCATTAAATAAAAAGTGACATGACAAAGGCATTCTAATGTGGCACAATGTGGTGAATGTGGCATTGTATAACAAAAGCGGCGCTATGTGGCATCGCATTTGTAGAAAGGCGATGTCACATTCTTGAACTTGCAAAAAATGAGAAAATCAAGTGAAATTTGACATGTTAAGTTGATCAACCCTCCTTCTAGCCCCAAAATGTGAACACCAAACCTGCAAAAACTAACAAGATATCATCAAACAAGAGTCAATCATGTTAGAAAGGAAAACCTAATGTTCCCTATGAAATTATTTAGCCAAATTCAAGAGAAAACATGAAAATAACAAGAAACTAATGAAAGATAACATGTAAATCAAATTGAACTAGCTAAACCTCCATCCCATAGGGTGAGTGGTACTCCTTTGATGTGGAAAGAAGCCCTTTTCCAATCCCTTTGATAAGCTTAATGATTTTTGGATGATCCTAAGTATGAAAATGGCTATAATCTAGCTAAATTGCTTGAAAATGATGGAAAGCTATGGATTCAAATGACTATAATGGAAATGCATGAAGTTGTGTCTCTATATTATGAAAAGGATGCCTCTATTTATAGAAGCCAAGGGTTGAAGGATGGAGGAAATTAGTGAATGTGGGATAAATTGAGAGCCAATGAGAATGTACCAATTGTCACAATTCTATTGGAGGAAGTTGGAGCACATTTTGGGAAATGTGTGAGTGGAGGAGGATGGAAGAGAAGTAAATGTTGTTGGTTGAGAATTTGAAATTGGTGTAAGAAGAATTGAATGAGATTTGAGAGGATGTAAGAGGATTTGAAAGGTTGTAAGAGAAGTTATTGTAGATGTGAAAGGTTTTTGAAAACCTTTGGAAGGAAATTGAATTAGAGGTGGTTGAGCAAAATATTCCTCAGAATATGCCTTCGTGAGGATAATTGAGGTAATTAGATAATTAGAAGAAATTGATTTTATGCACAACTTGGTTAGTTGACCATGGTTGATTTAACTCTTGAGGAGTTAAAAGTTGGAGGATTTGATAATGATGATTAAAAAGTTGATTTAGGATTGATTAATATAGAATTATTTAATTGGAGTGAATTAGGAGACGTGACATTTGATTTGATTATTTTTTAATCAAATGAGAGGATTAAAAGAG
Organism: Sequoia sempervirens; assembly: GCA_007258455.2. Classification (NCBI taxonomy): domain Eukaryota; kingdom Viridiplantae; phylum Streptophyta; class Pinopsida; order Cupressales; family Cupressaceae; genus Sequoia; species Sequoia sempervirens. The sequence continues at coordinate 124,981,886 of VDFB02047397.1, forward strand.
CATTTAATTAAATAAGATGAATAATTAGTTAGAAGAATGATGAATTAATCAATAAATTTAATTATTTGATTAATAACTGAATTTGCTAATTTTAATTAAATAATGTTGATTATTCAATTAATTGATCGATTTGAAGTGATTTAGGAAGAAACCGTGTTAGTTGATTAGAATTAGATGCATAGTATCAATCAGGACTTTTTCGGTACACACACACATATGTGTATTTATGTATATGTATATGTATATGTATGTATATGTGTGTGTATATATATATGTATGTATATGTGTGTTTATATAGATATGTATGCATATGTGTGTATATATATATGTATGTATATGTATATATCTACATGTATATACATATATACATATATACATATATATGTATATATGTATATATATGTAGATATTTACACACATATACATACATATATATGTATATGTATGCATGTATATGTGTATATATATACATATGCATACATATATATATACACACACACATATAAATACATATATACATACATATACATATATGTATATATGCATATATATGTATGCATATGCATGTATCTGTATATGTATATGTATATATGTAATGATTGAAACCTTGATATGGAAACTTAATGAAGATTTCATAGAAGACTATACTTCTTAGAATACATAATAAAACTGGGTTATACACATGCATATTGAGTGTACAGATCTAAAAATTCAATTGTGAAGCCTAAATCCTTAATGGCAGCCACCAAACCATTAGAAGTAAGCTTATAAAATAAAATCCAAAATAATGAAGCACAAATCAACATAAATGAAATTGAATGCAAACAAACAAAGCAAATTATACTTTTATACCTTCATTGGTTGATCTCCATTGTTCCTCTCTCCTTTGCTTTTGAAAATTTAAGATATGTTGCTCTCAATTTTGAAGTGCACAAAGTAAAAGGCTTATAACAATAATGGTGACAACAAAAGATTGAAGATGGTGGTTAGAGAAATGAAGAGCTCAAAGCTTGAATTTATAGATGTGAAGATGGTGAAATGGTAATACAAGATTGAGTAGAGAATGGATGGTTGAGATCAAATGAGAGAATGTGCAAAGGAAAATTTCTCACTTTCAAAATAGAAAAATGGAAGAATTTTTCATTTTCAAAATAGAAAAAATGAAAGAGTTTCTCATTTTTGCAATAGAAGAATGGAAGGGATTGTGGAGTGAGAAACGGAAAGATGTAAGAGTTAAGTTGAGAAATTCACAGAAATGGAAGAGTTAAGTGAGAAAAAGAGGGAAAGATTTAAGAGTTCATTTTTTGAAAATTAAAAATTATTTATTTTCAAAACCATGGATGATTAATTAAATTTAAATTAATCATTAGATTAGTGAGATTAAATAAATAAAATTATTTATTTAATCAAAGGCAATGTTTTGATTATATGGGAAAAATAGGTTTTGAAGGGACCCGAAACCCTTTACAACAAAAGATACTAAGTGCTGCTAAAAAGGATTTTCAAAAAGTCACCAATAGCAACCCATCAGCCAAAAACATAACAAAATGGGTGCTATTCTAAAGATAAGACAATAAACTACCAACAACACCCAACAACATCAAAACAACAAAACAATAGGAAAAAACCTATACCCAGCAGGAAATAAAAAGCAACTAAGAAGAAGACCAGACACTAATTCAAACTACTCAGGGTGTTGCCCACCTCAAGCTACTAGCTTCTATGCCTCTCGATCATATCTATTAGCTCCTTCTTAGCATCGAAGGATCTCTTCCAATTAGTTGACCCTTTAACTGTGGGTCCTTTGTCATCATCCTTAGCATCTTTTTTACCTTTGCATTTAACTGAGTGCTCTTTCTCCATAAGCTCAGAGAAATAAACCTGATCCTTCCTGAGCTCACTTATCTTTCAAAAATAGACTTCTAAGGATTCAACATTGTTCATCACAGAGATATGACATGCCTGCAAAATCTTGTTGATATTCGCATTCGTTCCCAGAATCTTGGCTTCTAAATTAGCCAACCTATCTTCACATAGAGATTTGAAGTCATGGTAGGAACCTTCAAGGTCCACAATTCTGTCAATAAGAATGTCCAACACTGAGCCCTTTAAAACATTCTTTAGATTCTCCTCAAGCCTCTAATTTTGATATTAATCTTATTGAACTATTCAAGAGTCCACTTAGCTAACTAAAAAGTTCTAATAGCCCTAGCCCTAGCCATTTCTAGAGAGGATTTACCTTTAAAGGCTCCTGTTTATCTTTTTTCTTCTTTGCATCCTCCTCATCAAGACCCCTTATTTCCTTGTCTTGCTCCACATTGGGAAAATCCTACATCATGGAGTCCTCAATAGCTACCGTATTATCACCAAAATCCTTTCCAACATAAGACACGTTGGGGTCCTTCGCCAACCCATCTAAGGATTTGTTATTTAGGTTGGCAATACACTTCGACAACCTTCGTGACTCTTCAACCAAACCCAAAACATTATCCTGTGACCCCAACTCAAGGCCACCACCAACAACATCCTAACCAACAGCCACCTCTATGGTCTTGGGTAGGTAATCATCTGATCCCACTTTGTATCCTTGCTTTCATAAAGGGAAAGCTGCTTAAAAGACTTGTTACTCTTAGAACCACCCAACTTCCTCTTCTTTGAAGACATAGTTGCAATGGTCAAAGACACATAAAGGGTCTTGTTCTTCAGGTTGGCAATACACTTCGACAACCTTTGTGGCTTGTCAACCAAACCCAAAACATTATCCTATGACCCCACCTCAAGGCCACCACCAACATCATCCTAACCAATAGCCACCTTTGTGGTCTTGGGTGGGGAATCGTTTGAGCTCACTTCGGTATCCTCACTTTCATAAAGGGCAAGCTGCTTAAAAGACTTGCTACTCTTAGAACCGCCCAACTTCCTCTTCTTTGAAGACATAGTCACAATGGTCGGAGACACATCCCCCTCCTCATCCGAAGAGGAATCTGAGCTCGACAAGCCAGATTCATCAATCAAAGTCTTCTCCTTACCCTTAATGGTCAGAGCAGAGAGAAGAGACTTAACGTGCTCCATAATTTGTAATATAAGACCTTCATGGAGGACAAGAACCCTCCTATTCTTCAAATGAGTGTACATAGAGACCTCCAAAGATGATAACAAGAAAAAAGGAAAAGAAATGAACAAACCATGTCTAAAATGGTTGAGGAGAGTGAAGTGGTTGCCAAGAATCATAGTAAACCTCCCCTCCAGAGTCACATAGCGCAGAAGCACCTCAGCAACACTCACCCAAATTTTCTTGAGGGATTTTCTCTCATAACCCCAACTTTCCAATTTAACTAATTTTTTTCACTCATCATCTTTGAAAAATTGGTCCATCGCTTCCTCATTACTCTTTTTGTCCTTTAAGAGCTTGCGGCCCACCGTTGGTATACCAGTAACAACAACAACCAATTCCTCATTCACCTCCACTTCTAGGCCATTAATATTAAGCCTACAATTATTCCAGAAAGACACAAACTGCGCTGAGGCATTAGGGTCATGCCCGTGCAGCCTCTCTAAGAACGAAGTGAAATTATCATGATGCAGTATATTCCAAAGCTTATTTTTCCTAATGCTCCTATAAGAATGCAATTTGATACTACTTCTATCATTTCCCATGTCAAACAACACCAAAACAAGTAAACTCTTGTGAAAAACACTCAATTGGAAACTAGAGAGCAAGAAAACACCCATAAAGTGTGCAAAATGGAAGAAGGTACTGGAACATAAATGCATCAATGTCTTAACCGACACCATCATTCCTTAATAAAATCCTAGCTTTCTCAGGAAGGATCGAGTCCTCCTCCCATGCATGAAAATAATTTAAACTGACAGCCTCATTGGCAAAGAAATCTGCCAACGAGTTTCCTTCTCGGTAAATGTGAGATACGTGGGTCTCTTCACAAGATCACAACATTATTATAGTATCTTTAATGAACTGATCCACATTCCAACTTGAAGGATGTGTTCCACACAGATAGTTAATTATGTTTAAAGAATCTCCTTCAACCCATAACTTGGAGTAACCTTTACTGATTGCATATTTGACACTTATGAACACAGCCTCTACCTCTGTGCAGTGATTGGTCTAGATTCCCAATAGAATCAAAGACAATGTTAATAATTAAATAATTAAGTAATAATTATTTAATCAAATGGATTAACGAAATGGAAGACATTAGTATAATTAAATAATAAAAATTCATTGTGTGTGTGTAAAGAGATTGAAATCAGATGAGAAGTTAGATGAAGAATTATGATTAGACGAAGAATTAGATGATAAATTAATCAAAAAATGGCATCATGAGCTTGGGAAAATTTTAAGTGTCTACACTAAAAAAAAACTAAAAATTGCATAATATTTAATGAGTCTACTTATTAATTCATAAATAAACTTGAACATTCCCTTCACTATAATGAATAGACACTATGCAAAAATTTTACAGTGTTATGGTTGACAAAGTGATCATATATATACATATGTATGTATGTATGTATATATATACATATATATACATATATACATCTATACATATACATATACATATATATATATGCACATATATGTATATGTATATGTGTATGTATGTATGTATGTATATATCTGTGTATGTATGTATGCATGTATGTATGTATGTATATGACTAGTTTTTCAACCATAACAACATAAAAACTTTGCAAATATTTTGCATAGTGTCTTTTCATAATAGTGAAGGGAATGTTCAAGTTTATCTATGAATTAATAAGTAGACTCATTAATAAGTTTATTTCTTAGTATGCATGTGTATAATCTAGTTTTATTATATATTTTGAGATGCATAGTCTTCTATGAAATCTTCATTAAGTTTCCATATCAAGGTTTCAATCATTACAAGTTTTGTGTGAATTCATAATTTTGTGGCCCAAATTGGAATCGGCATTGGTTTATTAAGATCCATTTCTCATCACCCAACAAATTAAACAAAATAATTATAATCACTTTATTCGGTTGTGGTGTTAATTTTATCATGCTTCTATGTATGAAGTTATATAATAACAATATGTGTCATTATCCCTATCTAACACACTTTACATGATAATAATTTTCTATTATATAAAGGTGTATAGCCTTGCATATCCAAACTGACACAATAGGTATATTGTGACACCAATATTTAGATACATTGTGCAACAGGTATAGTTTGTGGCAAGGCAAGTATTCAATCATTTTTTCCTTAGTTAGTTCAACAATCAGGGAAACCTCCCTTGGTCTTGCAAAACTAGAAGTGAATGAGGTCTTACCCACCTCAATAATTCATCCTAAGTTTCCCAACCTAAACTTAGGTTTTGTGATATTCTTCCTAGGCTCAATACCCATGGCACTTGGGAGACTATCTTAGCCTTAAGAATTTGGGGTCCATAGATCAAATCACAAGCAAAATCAATAAATAATATATTTTTCATTTCTTGTGTCATGGAGTTTTTGTGGTGTGTTTATGTATTTTTTTACATGGTTGGATAATGTTTTGTTGGACCCTTCAGGACTATGATTGCAATATTACTTAGTTATAGGAGTGATAATGCCAAATAATATATGTTGATGCATTGAAATTGGAATGCCTTAGGACTAGAATTGATGGATCTTTATTATGTTTTACCTCAAGTTCTATGCAAAGATTATATTTTATTAGGTTGATTCTATCGATTTGGATATATTTTTTGCAAGTGGATCTATCCTTTGAAGTGTGGTTTTAACTTGTGACATGGACATATCTACTCCTTGATTTACCAAATTCTTTAATGCCTACTCTACTATGAAGTGTAGTGCCTCTCATTTTTTCTCTTGATAGACTGATAGTTGATCTATTTTATGATGAGACATTCTGAGACATTATATGATGTTTGATGATGCCATTAATGACACTTTTGTTACTTGAGATTGTACGTACATGTTATGATTAGTATATGGTTTTATTTGGTTATTAGGACTAACCCTATCATGAGTACTATGTGTTTATCTTATCATGACTGTTATGTGATTATATTGTGACTGATCTTATCCTAATTATTATGTAGTTGATTTTTTATGAGTTGATTTGATTACTAGGTGTCGTTATTACTGATGTGTTTGGGTGAAAGGGACAGTGTCGCATCACTGAATTATGAGTAACCTACAACATTGTGATTCCCTTTCACAATGTGCATGATTATATGTATATGTATATGCATGACCATTTTGTGTGTTGCAAGTTGTAGGTACTAGGCATTGACTCCACCTGAATTAGCAGGTTTGAGCATGTCTTGAACCCAATGGATTAGTTGATCGGAGATAACACTTGGTCCCCTACCCTAGCCATTGTCCCCGAAGAGGACAAGTATCCAGTTTGATACTCTGTCAGTATTGTTAGTGGTCAGTCAATGTTGTTTGAGGTTTTTCTTTTCAACCCTAGATAGTGGTTAGGTAATTATTTGGCATTTAATTTTTATTTAATTCAAATTGTTTGATAATACGGCTTTGGTTATTTTATGTATTAATTAAAGTGGGGTATACTTTGATAAATAAATATATAAATATATATAAATATATATAAATAAATAAATGTAGTTAATAATAAAATAAATTTATAGTGTGATGTTATAATTAATAAATAATAATAATAATATGATAGATAAATAAAAATGAAATAAGGTTGGAGTTATATAACTAATTTTTATGTATGGATAAATGTGGGTAAATGGCTTTTCCTATTTGAATGAATTTGGGCATCCATCATTTTTTACCCAAATTATAATTTTTAAATGAAATTCTTTTAATCAATTTAAAATTAATTATTGTATGTCATGAAGGTTAATTTAATAAATCAAAAGTTAATTATAATTTGTTATATAGTTGTTTGGTCTTCTCGTACAATGAACAACCTTCTTCTTCCTATAAATATTTTTATTTTGGGAGATTTTTCATTCTATTCATCTAGAGGGAGAAACTTGTCTGTAAAAATCCTCTTATATTATTGTCTTTGTTGAGAATTGGGGGTTTTTGGGAATTTTCGATTGAGGAATCTGGAAGTTGAATCTGTAAAGAAAGTTCAGGGTTTACATCAAATTTTTTTCCTACCAAGCATTGGATCTAGGTTGGATTTAAATCTTGGTTACATTATTTTTTTGAATTCTCTCTTTGTCTTTCGAAAACAAATGTTTGATTTTCTTATCCTGTCAGGAAACGAGCATTCATTTATTTGTTCCTAAATAGAAATAATTGATAAATGCATACCTTGAGTAATTCAAATATCTATATATAAATTATTCAACAGAGAAATGGTTGAACCCTGTATCCCAGACACAATGTTTTAATTTCCATTACTGATGCATTTTATTTTAGGTTTTTGCTAAATTTTGTTTTTCCTCCTCTATCGATTGCATTTGTTGAAACCTAGGTTTATACCTACCATTCATATTTGCTGAAGTTGAAGCCTCTTAAATAATAGATTTGGTGCATATCCTACAATCTTTGCATTCCATGATATGGCGTCCAAATGCGCCTATCAATTGTGTTTCCTTGAAAGTTTCTTAAGCCCTTTCAATAAATCCAAATTGCACACATCTTGCTATCATTCACCCCATGAGACGAGATCTTTTGAGGCATCCTTTCAAACAATTCATGTCTAGTTTGTGCACCATCTTGGGCGCATAGCCCATCCATGTTCAACGGGTCATGTACCCTAGTTACCATTGGTGTTTTTGATGTAGTTGTTGCATGCATTGGTTTAGCCTATGCAATTTTCATTTGATTTCAATTGATGATTTATTTTATGTATTGTTTATCGATAATGATAATGTATATATGTGTGTGTGCGCGTGTGTGTGTGTGTGCATGTATGTATTGTATTATGATTGAACGGTAAGAGGATGATCTTCTAGTATGTGATTTAAAATTCGATGATATGATGGATATTGATTGATTTATTGTTTCATTTTATCGATAGTATGTCATATATTGATTGGCATTAAATATATCATGATTTCATTTTATTAATAATATGTATGTATGTATGTATGTATGTATGTATGTATGTATGTATATTATATTATATTATGGTTAATAGTGAAGAAATAAAATGTTATTTAATTAAATAATTTTAATTGGAAAATTAATGTTAAAATAAGTATTTAATTTATTATAGATAAAAGAATTGTATATTCAACTAAGTGAATTGATTTTTTTAATTGAGAGTAAGGATAAAATATTAGGAATAGATTATTTATTTAAATGATTCGGAGTGAATGTTAGATGATTTAGATTACTCATTGTTAACTAATAGGTAAATGAATGTTGATTATTTTTATGATTATTTAATAGTTGATTACTATGTAATTAATTAATTAGAATAATTGATATAGTTGTTTTCAAATTATTGTGGTAAATAACCTATTGTTTGAACTAAGTGGTTAAGTCAAAATGAGTGGTAAGAATGTGGGAATAATGCCTTATTTATGGGAATATTTTTATGGTTATAATGTTATAGTTAATTTTTTGTAATAAACAAAGTGTCTTGATTATTGAATTAAGTATTATGTAATTGCTTAAGATGGATGCCATCTATGTGAAGTATGTTGGGAAGTGTGTTTAGTATGTTGTTTTACAGAGGCCTTGGAGGGGGTATGTATTTGTATGAAGGGTGCTTAGGGTTGTTAACCATGAAGTGGTTTGGCTACGTTGTTGGTCATGTGCATTGTATGAACTCAATCCCTAAGGGTGATGCCCTCCTATCTTTGTATAGATTCATGTGATTATGATGTGTGCAAGATGGTCAGTGCCTTGCTCTGTGGATGGATTCATGTGGTTATGATAAGTGTGCAAGATGGTCAATACCTTGCTTGATGTGTAGGGTTAACTAGTTACAAGTAGGGGGAGTGGCTCTCAATGGGGGCCAAAACCCAAAGTGGTGTTCAGGACAACCCATTGGAGGGTTTCTTAATCTAGTGATAACCTTAATAATGAATTAGGTGGATGGGTATAATTCTCATTAAACAAGATAATGATATGCCTCACTCATGGCTCAAGTGCTTGTTTAGGCTTGAGATGATATGGGAAGGCATGGAATGGAAAGATCAACTGCCTTATCCTCATGAAAGGTATGTTGGTTCTACATGAGTTTGTATGGGGGTTGGGGCCTAGGAAGATCTACAAGGACAACCCATATCAAGCTATGTGATGAAACTCCTCCCTATTGTAGTCTAGCATTCGCTAGTTGTATTTTATCTTTCTATTGTGTGAGCGCCTCTGGAAGTGAAGTAAGTGTTGTAAGTGATGTTGGTGTCGGTAGCTATGTTATGTTGGAGTTATGTATAGCCCTTGTTTATGTTAGCCTATTGCTTTATTGACTTCCCATTGGATGTGGGACCTTGTGTTATCTCCTAGCATGGGGGGTGGACCTCAGGGTTCCACATGGATGGGAGGTTGGTGCATTTTCCTCCATTGATTATTCTTGTTGGATGTTCGTGGGTGTGGTGATTGATCATTGCAATGTGGACTCCATTTCATGTTCCTGTTGTGAAGGAATCCTTTCATGTATTTGTATATTGGATTGTACTTTCGTTGTATCACTTAATGTAAGTTGATGTAATCTTCCCACATGTACTAGGGGAAGAAATGTTGTTGCAAATATTGTAATGATGTAACAAATATTGATGATTTCATCTTGTAAAGAGTACAGTAAAGTAATGCATCTTTCATATGTTAGTTAGCTAGAAATGATCTTTAATGTTGATTATATCATTTGTCATGTTATGGAAGTAAGTAATGTAGAATTAGTTAAGGTGGTGCTTCAAAATGATCCTTGAATGTTAGATCGATCATGTAACCTTTGTTGCTAGTAATCTTGATTTGTGAGTAGTGCAACTGAGGAACCTTAGAGGACCTAGGTTTAGATTATTATGTTATGTTCTGTTATGCATTCTATTGTTATTTTCTTTTTAAAAAAAATGTTCCATCAATTTGAGCTAGTTTAGTGTTGTCCTCTGGGGTTCCTTGGTGGGGGCATTACACCTAGTATCAGAGCCAGTGTTGCAACACTGGGATCTCTGGTTAATGTTGTTGCCCATGTCTAGTTATAGTAGCTTTCCCTATGCATGTGTTCTTGGATGTCTAATGTGTGGCTAGAAGGTCATAGGGACCCTTGTGTTAGATACCATGTTTTAATCTAAACGCCCAGTTGAGATGTTAGATAGAGGATTAGACGTTTTGTGTATTCTCTTGTTGGGTGTGATTCCTTGGATGCTTGTAACTATTGATTTTTCTTGTGTGACCTTGATTCATTTCCATGACTTCCAGTTCTTTAAAAGTACAAATTTAGTCTTGGAATGCATGTGCAAGTTCAAATTTATTAGCTGACAAGTTGGCATGTGGATTTCTTTTGTTTAACTAATTGTGCATTAGGATAATATGTTATTTTGCACAACTATGTTACTTATGTGGTTCTATGCAAGTGGGAATGTATGTTATGTGGTTTAAAAGGGAATTCTTGGTCTGAGTCTGTCATCTCTTCCTGTGTTTTTTCGTGGTTTGTAGAAGTGTCAACACCCATACATTGTTCAGTGCATTTTCATAATGTAAAGAATATACTACATGTAAAAGGGTTGTTAGAATAGAATAAGGAAAATTATGTAGGTATTTTATAAATGAATTATTGTCTATCTTTTTTGACTGCTATAATGCATGCAAAGTGATGTAATAGAATCCCGATCTTTGTTTAGTTATGTTTAGAAATGGAAAACCTGCCTATGGGTGGTAGTTAAGATTTGGGTAGAAAGTGTGACTTAATTTTCCTTTATATAGATGCTTTGTTTGGAAAGGTTGTGTTTCCAAGTTTCTTGCATCAAATTAAATTATCTTGTTTCCTCTTTCTCTTAACCCAAATATAGTTAATAAAGAGAATTAGTCTTAAACCACATTGTATGCTTAAACCTTGATTGAGAATCAAAGAAATTATGTCTGAATTTACTTGAGTGACAGATCTTATGTTCTCCTAAAACTGCACTCCTTACTTTTGGTTTATGCATAAAAGATAGATTATGAATGAGACTGAGTGTAGTTGTTGGGTATTTAATCTATGCATTTGGAAGTAAATTTATGTGATTAAGTTTTGCATTACATGATGTGATATGTTTTTATTGGAAAGGGCTATTTTTGTGAAATAAATAAGATGCTAGTGCATAGAACTAGGTTCCTATTTTGAAAAATTATGATGACTATATTGATATTTGAACATCTTGTTTGCTATGTGTAGCCGAAACCTATGATGTAATGTATTTCTCTTTTCTTACTATTGTACAAATAGAAAATATTTATGCAGTGGATGTATTGCGTGTTGAATTGTTATGAGGGGGTAACATGTGAAGTAATTAAGCTTAGGTATGGGATAGGGATGTTTGAGTAGGCATAATCATTGTGTAAAGATTTAGTGTTACTTGTACTAGCTTGAGATAAAGTTTGAGAGAATGTGGGATTGTGTTTTGGGAACAAATATGTGAATCCTATTGTTTTGTGAAAATTTGAATAACTTGTGATGAAGTAAGAGTTATTTGTGTTTAGGAAAGACCTACATGAAGTAGTGAGAGTTAAGTAGAGGATCATTATTGTTCTTTTGTGAATATGGAACTTGTGTATAATTTTTTGAACTCTAGATGCATGAATATTGATGTGAAAGTATTAATTATTCTTGGATACATTTAGAAATTCATGGTGCTTATGTAAAATTATTATTGTGTGTAAGAAAATTTAGTTTGAATATGCATATGTTATGAGGATAGAATGTTATACCAAATGAATAAAAGTGAATGTGAATTTGTTAAGTGGAGTTGTTAAGTGATCATGATGAGCATGACATTGACATTTAGCATGTGATATATGGAAAAGAGTAGAGTGAAAGAAAACTTGTAAAGGGTTATGGACAATAGGTAATGATATGATTTTGGAAAGGGAATCGTATTGGTTATGAAAATAAATGTACTTATGGTATGTGATCTTTTGAAAAGTAATGGAATTGTGTATCTAATTGTACCCCCCTATATATGTGAGAAACTAGTAATAGTGTAATGGTTGAGTGTTGTGAATACCCCATACTTGCTTTGTGTGCCATGCGTCAGTGAAGTAATCAACCATGAGGATCATGTTTGTATTTTAGGTGTGGGATTGATCATACCATTATGTGTGTTTGTATGTTTGTTACTTGATTGAGGGTCAACCCACATGTGGTTGAAATTTAAGACTAGCCAAAAGATAGTTCCATAGATTCTTTTCTTTTGGTTCTCTAGTCCCTTAGTCCATGGAGGGGTAGTAGTAGCAACAAAGTTCTGAGGGTGGGGTGTGCAGTGTATGCATATCATGGGGCAGAGCGGTCTTATCTCAACTGATCTTGAGGAAAGTACTCACTACTTCCCCTTATGATGGATCAAGGTACTTGATCCATATGTGCTAGCCTAATTCCCACAGTTTTGAGTACAACATTGGTTTGTTAGTACATTCCTAGCCATCCGTAGTGACATTGAGCTAGCATTTCCTAGCCACCTATAGGGCTATTGAGCTGGCATTAGCTATTCAACCTTGTTCGTATGAGAGGTGAAGCTCGAGTAGCCCCATATTGATATACTCATATATGCATTATATATACCATATCTACATGTGTTTCAACATGATGCAATGGATACAATGTCATACCCCACTGATGTTCTGACACAATGCTGGTGATGATGTTTTGTTGTTGATGGTAGCGAGTTAGGCCTGAGGACAAGATGCCATTTGAATAAGCACATGAAGGTGCACTATGAGATTGTGTTATGATAGCCTACTTGTATGATGAGTGTAATGGGGCCTCATACACTTATAGAGAGATACTCATGATTTATTTCGATAGTGTTTGGGTCAGTTAGCATATGGGTATGTCCTATCCATGTATACCTCTGGCTATGGCGAGTACCTGCGTGTGCTTTCTCCATGAGGTATCGCTATGTGGGGTGTGTTCTGCACATTCCTACTTTTGTGGAGCCACAAAAACACGACCAATACATGCCTTATCTGGTTGGCGTATGAACATGCCATGTTGAGACATGATACAAGATGTGGCAGAGGTGCACATGCCATGTGGGCAGCCAAGGAGTGCGTGGGCCACTTGGCTAGTCTATGTCGTGTGATGACGCGATGCAGGGTGTAGCCGAGGAGTACACTCTGAGCCATGTGGATGGTGTGCTCACTCTGCACTGCATGAGGGCTACTGTTATAGCTTGGTGTTGTTCCCTCCTTCCTCATTAGGTGGATAGTATCTAGTCACATAGTGTTGTATAGTGTAATTTTGAATATTGTGTATTTTCTTTATGGTATTGATGATTTTCTATTGACGGTGAACGCTAAAATTTTGTTTATGTTTGATTGTGATGGTTTAGCTACACCTATTGATCTTATTGGCACATAGCCCTTATGGTTACATTTGATTTAGTGTTGAAATTACATGCATTTCTTGCTTTATTTCTAAAATTGAATCTTTATTTGATATTTATTTATGACTTTGGTGGCTAAACTAGTTTATCCTTATTGTTTTCGATGTTAGCCATGTGTCATATTGTGATTCCTTTCCAAGGACATATGAGGTGGACTTGGTGAGTGTATACAAGGAAGAAAATGTAGGGAACCTTGAGGATTGGGGTATGTGAGGCTATTATATAGCTAGGACCCACTACCCACCTATGTGTGATGACCATCTCTTGGAGGCTAACCACCTTATACAATATGAGATAGGTCATTGTGGGCTTGTTTGGATGGTCTCACCATGCATGTGTGGCCTAACACCATCAAGCCACTGAGTGTTAGGTATGGATTATGTGATATGGATATTTCCTCTTAGCTCATGGATTATGTATCATGGATTAGTATGCTAGTATGGACCCTGTGATGTGATTCTCAGTGATGTGAATTTGTGTGTATGTGAAGAATGTATGTTAAATCATGAATATAGTACTTATGAAATGATAAATTGTGTTTCCATGCTTCTAAAAAGGTTTAAAATCATGATCTTTTGTTGAATATGTTATGATATTTAGTGTTGTAAAATGAATAAAGTGGAATGGCTTGTTTGTAAATAATGGATATTTAATGTAAAATGTGTGCTTTGTGTGTATAATTATGTTGTCCTAGTTGCTTGGACTCTTGATATTATGTTTTCCCCTTTTTTCCATCCTCACCTAACAACCTTAGACTTTTCCTTTACTGGAGTCTTCAGCCACTTGGGAGGATGCATCTCGGATTTGGGAGTTGTACCCCTTTTTTTTGTAGGATTCCAGGAGTAAGCCCAATCCTAAAAGGGGAGGAGACATTATGATACATTATATGATGTTTGATGATGCCATTAATGACACTTCTATTTCTTGAGGTTTTATGCAAATGTTATGATTAGTATATGGTTTTATTTGATTATGAGGACTAACCCTATCATGAGTACTATGTGATTATCTTATCATGACTGTTATGTGATTATATTGTGATTGATCTTACCCTGATTACTATGTAGCTGATTGTTTATGAGTTGATTTGATTACTAGGTGTTGTTCTTACTAATGTGTTCGGGTGAAAGGGATAATGTCGCATCACTCACTTGTGATTACCCTGTGATGTTGTGATTCCCTTTCATAGTGTGCTTGATTATATGTATATGTATATGCATGACCATTTTGTGTGTTGCAAGTTGGAAACCTACTAGGCATCGACTCCACCTAAATTGGCAGGTTTGAGAATGCCTTGAACCCAATGGATCAGTTGATCGGAGATAACACTTGGTCCCCTACCCTAGCCATCATCTTTGAGGAGGATGAGTATTCGTTTTGATACCTTGTCAATATTGTTAGTGGTCAGTCAGTGTTGTTTGAGGTTTTGCTTTTTGACCCTAGATAGTGGTTAGGTAATTATTTGGCATTTGATTTTTATATAATTTAAATTGTCTGATAATATGCCTTTGGTTATTTTATGTATTAATTAAAGTGGGGTATACTTTGATATATAAATAAATAATCATAGTTAATAATAAAATAAATTTATAGTGTGATGTTATGATTAATAAATAATAAAAATAATATGATAGATAGATAAAAATGTAATAAGGTTGGAGTTATATAATTATTTTTTATGTATGCGTAAATGTGGGTAAATGGTTTTACCCATTTGAGTGAATTTGGGCATCCATCATTTTTACCTAAATTATAATTTTTAAATGAAATGCTTTTAATCAATTTAAAATTAATTATTGTATGTCGGGAATGTTAATTTAATAAATCAAAAGCTAATTATAATTTGTTATATAGTTGGTTGGTCTTCTCGTACAATGAAGAACCTTCTTCTTCCTATAAATATTTTTCTTTTGGGAGATTTTTCATTTTGTTCTTCTGGAGCAAGAAACTTGTATGTAAAAATTCTCATATATTGTTGTTTTCGCTGAGAATTTGGGGTTTTTGGGAATTTTTTGATTGAGGAATCAGGAAGTTGAAATTGTAGAGAAATTTTGGGCTTGACATCAAATTTTTGTCCTGCCAAGCATTGGATCCAAGTTGGATTTAAATCTTGGGTTACATTGTTTTTCCTAATTTTCTCTCTCTATCTTCCAAAAACAAATGTTTGATTTTCTTATCTTGTCAGGAAATTAGCATTCATTTAGTTGTTCCCAAATAAAAATAATTGATGAATTCATACCCTAAGTAATTCAAATATCTATATATAAATTATTCAACATAGAAATGGCTAAACCCCTATATCCTAGACACAATGTTTTAATTGCCATTACTGATGCATTTTATTTTAGGTTTTCTCTGAATTTTGTTTTGCCTCCTCTATCGATTGCATTTTCCAAAACCTGGGTTTATACCTACCATTTGCATTTGTTGAAGTTGAAGCCTCTTAAATAATCCATTTGGTGCATATTTTGCAATCTTTGCATTCCATGATATGGCATCCAAATGCGCCCACCAATTGTGTTTCCTTGAAAGTTTCTTAAGCCCTTTCAAAAAATCCAAATTGCGCACATCCTGCTATCATTCACCACATGAGACGAGATCTCTTGAGGCTTCCTGTCAAACAATTCATGCCTATTCTGTACACCATCCTGGGCACACAACCCAACCATGTTCAATGGGTCATGTGCCTTAGTTACCATTGGCGCCTTCGATGTAGTTGTTGTGTGCGTTGGTTTAGCCTATGCAATTTTCATTTGATTTCAATTGATGATTTATTTTGTGTATTTTTTATCGGTAATGATAATATACATATATACATATATATGTATATATATGTATGTATGTATGTATGTGTGTGTGTATGTATTATATTATGATTGAACAATAAGAGGATGATCTTTTGGTATGTGATTTAAAATTAGATCATATGATGGATATCGATTGATTTATAGTTTCATTTTATCAATAGTATGGCATATATCGATTGGCATTAAATATATCATGATTTCATTTTATTAATAATATATATTATATTATATTTTGATTAATAGTGGATAAATAAAATATTATTTAATTAAATAATTTCAATTGGAAAATTAATGGTAAAATAAGTATTTAATTGATTATAGATAAAAGAATTGTATATTCAACTAAGTGAATCAATTTGTTTAACTGAGAGTGAGGGAAAAGTTAATATTGAGTAAGGATAAAATATTAGGAATGGATTATTTAATTTAAATGATTATGAGTGAATGTTAGATGATTTAGATTACTCACTGTTAACTAATAGGTAAATGAATGTTGATTATTTTTATGATTATTTAATAGTTGATTACTATGTAATTAATTAATTAGAATAATTGATATAGTTGTTTTCAAATTATTGTGGTAAATAACCTATTGTTTGAACTAAGTGGTTAAGTCAAAATGAGTGGTAAGAATGTGGGAATAATGCCTTATTTATGCGAATATTTTTATGGTTATAATGTTATAGTTAATTGTTTGTAATAAACAAAGTTTTTATATTATTGAATTAAGTATTATGTAATTGCTTAAGATGGATGTCATCTGTGTGAAGTGTGTTTAGTATGTTGGTTTCTAGAGGCCTTGGAGGGGGTATGTATTTGTATGAAGGTTCCTTAGGGTCGTTAACTATGAAGTGGTTTGGCTACATTGTCGGTCATGTGCATTGTATGAACTCAATCCCTAAGGGTGATGTCCTCCTATCTTTGTATAGATTCTTGTGATTATGATATGTGTGAAAGATGGTCAGTGCCTTGCTCTATGGATGGATTCATGTGGTTATGATAAATGTGCAAGATGGTCAATACCTTGCTTGATGTGTAGGGTTAACTAGTTGCAAGTAGGGGGAGTGGCTCTCAATGGGGGCTAGAACCCAAAGTGGTGTCTAGGACAACCCATTGGATGGTTTCTTAATCCAGTGATAACCTTAATAATAAATTAGGGGGATGGGTATAATTCTTATTAAATAAGATAATGATTTGCCTCACTCATGGCTCAAGTGCTCGTTTAGGCTTGAGATGAGATGAGAAGGCCCAGAATGTCAAGATCAACTTCCTTGTCCTCACAAAAGTTACGTTGGTTCCGTATGAGTTTGTACAGGGGTCGAGGCCTAGGAATATCTACCAGGACAACCCATATCAAGCTATGTGATGACACTCCTCCCTATTGTAGTCTAGCATTCCCTAGTTGTATTTTCTCTTTTTGTTGTGTGAGTTCCTTTGGAAGTGATTTAAGTGTTGTAAGTGATGTTGGTGTTGTTAGCTATGTTGTGTTGGAGTCATGTATAGCCCTTGTTTATGTTAGCCTGTTTCTTTACTGACTACCTGTTGGATGTGGGACCTTGTGTTATCTCCTAGCACGAGGGGTGGACCTCAAGGTTCCACATGGTCAGTAGGTTGGTGTTTTTCCCTCCATTGGGTATTCTTGCTACATGTTCATGGGCATGGTGATTGATTATTGCACTATGGACTCTTGTTCTTGTTCTTGTTGTGAAGGAATCCTTTCATGTATTTGTATATTGGATTATACTTATGTTGTATCACTTAATGTAAGTTGATGTAATCTTCCCACATGTACTAGGGGAAGCAATGTAAATATTGTAATGATGTAACAATTATTGATGATTTCATCTTGTAAAGAGTACAATAAAGTAATGCATCTTGCATATGTTAGTTAGCTAGAAATGATCTTTAATGTTGATTATCACTTGTCATGTTATGGAGGTAAGTAATGTAGAATCAGTTAATGTGGTGTTTCAAAATGAACCTTGAATGCTAGTTCGATCATGTAACCTTTGTTGCTAGTAATTTTGATTTGTGAGTAGCACAGTCGAGGAACCTTAGAGGACCTAAGTTTAGATTATTATGTTATGTTATGTTATGTTATGTTATGTTATGCATTCTATTGTTATTTGCTTTAAAAAAAAATGTTCCATCAATTTGACCTAGTTTAGTGTTGTCCTCTGGGGTTCCTTGGTGGGGGTGTTACATGAAGATTGGTGGTATTTAAGAATACCTTTAAAAGTGAATACCAAATTGTTAGGGGACAAGTTCTTCTAGGTCAACCCCCAAGAAAAGAGCATCTTTACAATCACATTAAGGATTGGGGATGACAATCTTCAAATATGTAGATGTGGTAGAAATAATATGAAAATTTTAATTTTTTTTAAGTGCTCCAATTGAAGTGTTCCTAGCTTATTCTTTCATCGATAATGCTTGTGTATGATAAATTAATATAATTGAATTCCTTTAAGTACAAAGAGATAATAATAAATTGTGTAAACACGTGTTCAATCAAATCACAATGACTAGTATAGTGGGTGGTTTGATTTAAAAAAAAAAAAATGAATTTGAATTTTGGAAGTTTAGGGATCAAATGTGCAAGCATGGGATCAATCCCACACCTTAGGGATTGACCCAAGATAAGTTGGTAGTAATATCTATGTAGGGAATTTTTTTTTATCACGGAGGGTGTAGTAAACATGGATTATATGGGAAATCATATAGAAATGGATAAGGTGTGACCAAATATATAGAAATGTGTGTGAATTGGGATAGGTGAAAGCTAGTGGAGTAAGCCCAACTTCACACAAGATTGTATCATTTATTAATATGCCAATTTTTGGTATTGTATGAAGTAATCAAGAATTACAAAGAATTGAAAAATAATAGTTAGATATAGTAGGAAACAAAACCACACAAATTTTTCAAGACTATTAGTAAAAAATCCATGAATTATATAAAACACAACTTTACATATAATCTATAGATTAGATTGTGTTAATAACAAAAGATATTCTCTCAAATTGAACACAAAATAATATATTATCATCTTAAGACATTCTCTCAACATAAACATAAAACTGAATAAGAATTGATTTGATATACAAATTACACCATTAAAATAATTAATCTTACCATAAATATTTTATTCATTCACATAATTACACATAAACTTGTGAAGATAAAGTACCTAAAAATTAGATGAACTAAAAATTCACCTTCCCATTATTTGTTAGGTGGCAGTCATTCAACAACATGACTTATTCTTTGAATTGAAAAGGTTTTTATAATGATCTAAGTACCATTTATTTTGCTATAAACACAATATTTACCAAATTTAAAATTTTAACATAACAAACCCATTAAAATCAATTCTAGCAAACATTTTCTATTTTAAGCAATGGTTACAATATCATGTGAACATTAATAGTATGTTTAATTAAAAGGAATATAAAAATGATGGGACCACGTCTTGGGAACATTAAAATTTTGATTATTTGATAGGAGTATATAAATGATGGGATAGTGTATCTTTAATTTAAAATTAGGATTTATTTAAATAGTCATATAAAATTGCATATCATGTGTATGAATTATTATAAGTATTTTATTGGGAGGCTCACCAACTACAAACAATAACATATTAACCGACAATGCTTTGCCTTATGAATTGTAGGGTTTAAAAAAATAATTCCTCACATAACGATAGTTGGACCTTATTATTTGTATTTCCTTTAATTAATGTTGTATATGTTTCTCATTCTTCCTTTGTCTCTTACCTACTCCTTCCCACAACTCATTATTGTCTTAGCTTATTCTTTGTTGCCTATATTCACTATTTTTCCTTCTTATTTAATTATAATTATTTTTTAGTTTTTTTTTTTCTTAACAAAGACCATTATAAAATTATATTTTGTGAACATGATTCTCAATGTATTGTTTTGTCTTGTAGGGAAAGACAATGAACTTCCTTAAAGGTCCTTACAAAGATATTTAGTTAGGCCTAATAAAATGACATTTTAATTTATGTACATTATATTTAAATTAAAAGATTAAAAAAATAGTTTGGAGGTGTTTATATTAGATTTATGCTATAAGTTAGATAAGTGTTTTGAGATTGATATGTGTTCATTTCTTTTAAATAGATGTATTTAAGAGATCCATGTTAGTTTATTAAGTTTCTATATAAATATATAATTGTTTGAGTTTTTAATGAATGTTTGACATGGAATTAATTGTCAAATGTATACATTAAGGAGTTTTTGTTATGCACTCACTTCATTACGGTTCTTCTTGTTATCACTATAGTTATGCATATTGATATATTAATGTATAGATGATTCACTAAACAGAGAGAGAGAGAGAAAGAGAGATATTTTATTGTAATGGGCTAATTGATTCGCTAACATAAGTTGATTGTGAATTGGTTAGAGATTGGAAATGTGTGTGGATGAATGCGAAGAACTAATCCTAGTACTAGGTTTCTAGACATGATCATGTAACTACAATCTTGATTGATTTCTATGATTGTCTCATATTTTTGTATTCTTGTCCTTTGCAATTGCAAACATATGGAAACTACTTTCCCTTACTTAATATATGATTATGAACAAAATATTGTTGATGAACACCTTTCTGGGCTTTCTATGTAAAGGTTAAGTTGTTGACCTTCATTGTACCTTAGTAAAACTTCACATTGTTTCTTTTCATAATGTAGAAGAAATTAGTGTGGTATTTGTTATTAGGTAATGTTTATGTAAGATTAAATGATGACTTGTTCTTGTGTGCATGTAAATTCATGTTCTAATGGTTTTTCATTCTTTGAGGTAATGATCACTTTATGATCTAGGGCATCTCCTTAAATATGACAACCTAGATCCTAATTCAAGTAATTTAGAGTGCAAACTAATGGGAATCAATAAAAAAATTAAATTTGGTTGCCTCAAAATTTGTAGGAAATGAATGTGAAATTAGGTAGACATGATTGCACTAGTGATTATGTCTTGGAGACTCAAACAAGGGATAGGTGGAAATTATTAGTGAATGAAGGCTAATGTGGTTACAAAAATAATCGGTAAAACCATAAAGTATACATATTTATCCATCTATATTTTCTCACACTTTAGTAGGTGTAGAAATCTACATTGGCATACATGCTAAAGTAAGATAAAACAATAAGTAAAGGAACATCTACATGTCTCGAGTGGATAAAAATTGCAAGGGAATGATAATTTTCTCCATGTTCTTTGTGAGGTTGAATCTCCAAATCTACATACGCAACATAATTCATCAATAGCACCTATTTAACAAATAATTATCATAAAAATAATTGTAATCATTTTGCATTGCATGTATTTATAAATAAAAATTTAAAATAGTAACAATTAAAGGAGATTGAAGAAGAGTTCATGGAGTTGTGATTTTGTTAGCCCACATGAACTATGAGAAGATTGTGTAAAATGAATAAAAATGCATCATCCTACTATGGTTATCAAGGAGTAGCAACTGAGTTTCCTCCTTAATCTATATAGGCATGAGCTATAAAAGAGATAACACATTGCGTATAGTTTTCAAGGAGTGGTAACCAAGTTGTCCCCCTTAGTCTATAGAATATAAGATCAAGTAAAATGAATAAGTGATAACTATATATATAAAGGGTTACCGAGGAATAGTAACTAGGTTGGACCCCTCAATCTACACATGGGAACCCATGAATAGGATAGTGGAATGTGTAGCCCTAAAATTGGATGCATGCATCATAATAAATTCAACTTGAGAAGACGATGTTGTAAATGGAAACATATGCAACATATTACCCCTAAGTACAATAAAAGGATGTAAGCATGAAAGATCATAAAATAGGTGTGATGAACCACCTCAATTTTTTAAAATTTAAATAAAATAATTTACTATTAAAGGAATAAATTAAGATATTTCCATAGACTTAATTTATATTTTAACTTGAAACATGAAATGTTAGAAGCTCATAAAATAAATGAAATAAATTAACCAACTTCAACCAATTTCATAGTATACACATGATACATATCTCAATAATAAGTTTTATTCAAATCAAAATAAGGATTACAAATCATAATAAATACTATTGTCTTAGTATTCTATAAATATATATCAATTTTACAAAAAATAATGAAAATTTATTACATCTAAATTTCCCATGTTCAAATCATCTCATCCAAGTGAAAACAATACGGTTATTAAGTTGTATGGAGAGAACATCTTTCGAGCACTTTATCTCCAACCACAAATCAAGCATGCTCAAATTATACTAGAAGTTTCTTAATCCTCAATGAGGGTGGTAGATAATGACATCTATAGTAAAACCAAATTTTAGAACCAAGTGTACATAGATGTACAATTATATCACATGCAATCAATCATGGAGATCCTATAGACCCTATAGTTATTGATAAATTTTGACCAACATACAATCTTGAAAGTACTATGAATTGATGGTGCGTACAACCCTAGCATCACTTTGGCCAAATATTTTTTAATTTAAAGTCACATTTAAATGCAATCAATCCATTCATAACACTATTATATCTTGCTTGACTCATCCAAAATGACTATGAAAATGGAACATAATGCATAAACTAGCATGTTATTTTTATAATTTGAACAATTAACTACTTTACTCTTAACATACCCTATTCTTGAATTGGTTTAAAAGTTATCATATTTTATACATATCTCTTTTTGTAGTGCTCAAAGATCAGTATTTGTGATAACATTATTTTCCATGCATAAATTAATTCAATATCTACATATGCATGATATCTAATTCTACTCGTCTATATTTTTATTTTCTCATATCCACAATAAAATAATAATTAATATAGAAAATAAATACTATGCATCTTTGTGCATTTGTATATTCATTTTTCTATCATAAGATCACACCCTTTATATTATGATAACAGTATGCTATGAAAATAGCTAAAAATGGTATTCTTTAAACTATTTTTTACACACACATATACAAATATAAATCAATATCTCATATCTTGTATAAATGTATGCCTGGAGTGCATAAAACTAGTTATCAAATGCTTCTTAAATTGCAGTTCCAATGCATACACATAGTGCATAGTCTATTTTTCATAATTCCTAAAAAAAAATAGAAGTAGATCTCTATTATCATTTCTTAGATATGTAACCTCGATGCATGTATGAGGTGTATAAGTTATTCAACAAAATGCTAAAATGAACTACAAATTATATGACAAAATGTCAAAGATATACAACTACAAATTGTATAAAAAATGTGAAATTATTGTAGTGTCTATGGCAGGAAAACTATATTATATAAATAAAATAATAATATGATATTAATCAACTTATTTAGATAAGTAAATGTCTGATAAATATTCATGCATCTATCCCAACTCCATATGATGGTGAGGATGACTTTATTTTCCCAATAATAGAGGTTTAAATTATTTGAAATTTAACATGCATGCAATCAACCAATTGGTAAAACCAACACCAAACTCCTCCTATCAAGTAATAAATATATAATTTTCCTACAAACATAATATTAAGATAGAATTAAATGAAGGTTTAGAGTTTGCACATGATGTAGCATTAGTGCAATTAATCATATGATAATATTCTCATCCAAATTCTTATTTTAGAGATAACAAATGATGGTAACAAAATTAGATACATAAATGTAGAAATATATGTAATAACAAGTTTTCATGACCATTTTGAACACCCAAATAGAGTATCTACAAAAATATTTGAATGCAATTCCAAATTAAGATTTAATATTAATTTCTTTTTCGGAAACGAGATTGAATGAGAAAGAAAAAGGATGATATTGTTGGAAGTTTGAGGAGATTGTCATTGGTATGCTTGTTGGCAACATGAGCATGAGCATGAGCATGAGCATATGCAATGTTGTCATTGATGTCAACATTGTGGTTTGATGTGAATATTGATGTATAGCTGGCTAGTGAAGCATGAGTGATTGACGTGATGGAAATCTAGTATACAAATGCAAGAGTTTTACTTCGGTACAAAATAAAAGTGTTGAATATTTGGCTAAGTCTAGAATATAGGTTTTTAGTGCATAGAGTATCAGTTTTTAGATCAGCATTGCTTCATCTTGAAGAATTTTGGTATGTGGTTCTAAGGAAATTTTGGTGTATGTCAAAGGAATCTAAAACCAAAGTTTCATGTCTTTATGTCCTCTAGTATCAAAGATAATGATGATCTAGTGTATCAGGTATGCCATTGATAGTGTTACGAATACAGAGTACATGCTAGGATTGGTCCACATTCAACCATGGAAGAATATATAGTTATGCGGATTTG
The DNA here is from genome assembly GCA_007258455.2 of Sequoia sempervirens. Taxonomy (NCBI): domain Eukaryota; kingdom Viridiplantae; phylum Streptophyta; class Pinopsida; order Cupressales; family Cupressaceae; genus Sequoia; species Sequoia sempervirens. The sequence continues at coordinate 125,006,542 of VDFB02047397.1, forward strand.
AGGGAGTGTTTACAGGTGTCAGAAGTATCCATGATCCAAGTGGCGAGTGTCTTGGAGGTCCAAGTGTCAGTTTATGGATGAATAGTTGGTTTATTTTGGTGTCACTTCACCTGTGGTGCCGACCTAATATGTTTGGAATCGTATGGAGTTAAAGGAAGTGTTGATCAGTATGATGGAGTTATTATAGGTGCCCTCTAACCTATTTTGATGTGTTACAATTTTTTAATTAAGATACAAAATGTGTTTGAATCTTGAATTGACAGGTTAATATATTATATATTTCATCTAATTAGGTCGACCTAATTGATGATGTAGGTGTTTGCAAATGTAATGGGTATAAATTTAAGTTCATTTTAGTGGTTTAGATATGAGAGATGTGCATATGGATGTAATGAAATGTGAAGTAGGTGAGTATAGTGTGAATGTGATACAAATGTAAAGCATAACAGAGTGTGGAAGTTGTGTAGTATGAAGTGTGTTGATTAAGCATATTGAGCTCCAATAGAATTGTATCTCCTGCATATTGTAGATGCATTATTAGCAAATAAAATCTTGGCAGTGATCCATCTCTTCTATTTCTCTAGACAGTGAGTCTAAAAGGCAGTGAGCCATTCTGTAATATGTTGATTGGTTATAATATATTGTGAGCTAATCCTCACCGTGGTTGTTCCCTTTTTAGGTTTTCCATGTAAAAATGTGGTGTTCATGTGTTATGTTCTTTGATGATTTCTTTCATGGTTTATTTCCTTATTGCAAATTGAATGTGATGTTTCAAATGAATTTTTAAATGTTTAAGTGGTTTCAAAGAATACTAATTCACCCCCCCAATATTTTGGGTGTTCAAAAATGGTATCAGAGCTTGGTTCCTTCAATTGGATTGATAAATTATGATGATCTTGGAGTTGAACACATGGCTACAAGGAGATATCCTACCTTTCCAGAATAAATTCATATGATAGGATTTACTAAAGAAGAATACATTTTTAACATGGAAGGAGAACTCAAATCTTCCCCAGATGATTTGGATAAAGAAGAATCTAAGAACAGAGATCTGAAAAAAGGATCTTAGTGATGTAGATGAATGCATTAAGATATTGAGAGAGAAACTCAAGAAAGCTATAGATATGATCAAAAAGCTCAAGCAATCAAATGAGATCATTCTTAGCATGTAATTGCAGATTGAAGAAAGTAAAAGAGTTGAAGACTACCTGAATGCTAAATTGAAAGACAAATTTGAAGAATGCTTAAAGCTTGAACAAGAAGTTGTAACCTTGAGATCAAATCTGGAGAAAGAAAAGATTCAAGGAGATAAATTTAAGAAGAGTACTACAATGCTTGATGAGATGATTTCAAATCAGAAGGGATCTAAAGACAAAGAAGGATTAGGATCTAAGAAAGGTGAAAGATCAAAGACAAATCAAACTCCAAACAAGGATGAAAAGAAGAATGACAAGAAGAGAAACTTCAAAAAGGTATGGAACCATAAGATTGAATTCAAAGACCACCAATCAGACAACCAAATGCACAAAGGTAACCATATTTTAATATTTATTGTTATTCCTGCAATAATTTTTGACATAACGTTGTAGAATGTAGAAGCATAATGAATTAGAAAGCTCAATCATTAATTTCTTGGTCAGTGTTTTACATGCAAAAGATTTGGTCATAGAGCTAGTGAATGCAAAAATCAAATGATGAATGGCTATAACAATGGTATGATGTATCAATCTTTCAATGGATACTGTTATACATGCAATGGATTTGGGCATAAGGCTAATCAATACAGATATAGAGTAAGTGGAAGTAAGCTTGTTCAAAATGTCAAATGCTACAAATACAATAAGTTAGGACACATTGCTAAGTTCTACAAAATCAAGGATGTGAAACCCTCTTTTTCACTAAAGAAGAATGATTCGGTAGAAGTGAAGAAGGAAATAGGAAAGATCTAGAAAAAGAAAGAAGAGAGTGAAGTTAAGAGTGAATCTATGCCACCCTTTGGTGCAGATGTTTCCTTCGGAAACTAAGTGAGAGCTTTGGATCAGAGGGGGTTTGAACATAAGATCTTTAAGCCCCCACTAAAGATACGATGTTGGTTCCTTCAACATGTGGATATAAGGTGTAGGTTGATATGCTTGACCTATTGGTGAAAACATTAGTGAAAAATATTATGTTGTGGAATTTTGTAGAGAAATTGAAGGTGACTTTGCTATCACAGTTAGGGTTTATCTACTTTTGGTTGAACTTCAAATTAGTGCATTCAATGTATTTTAGGTCATTTCAAAAGGATTTATAAGTGATCACTCATATTTTTTAAGTCATTTACAAGCAAGCATTCAAGGAGAGAAAAGCATATAGGGAGCGAAGTGAAGTGATTCTAAATAATTCATGAGTGAAACCCTAGCGACAGAGATTCAAAGCTATTTAAAAATTTCTACTTTACCCTAAGTTTCCAAAGTATTTTAAAGTGTTGCAAGATGTATACTCCACAAGTTGTCAAGGTTGTAGATCATTCTCGACCCAAATTTACGAAGCACCCTGATAAGTCTATGGTGATAGACCCAGATGGTGCATTTTTGAGTATTTCATATGGAGTGATGCATACAGAAGATGTCAAAATTTATGTACATGTAAAATTGGAAGAGTATAACCACTCTAATCTAGGAGATATATGGGTTAATAAGCTTACCAAAGACCATTTTAAATTGAAACCTAAGTTCAAGAGCTTAATGGAGAAGAAGCTCGATGTCTGGAATAATTTCCCTATCTTTTGCTATGTGGATGAGTGGATTAGATACACTTTGATCAAGATTCATGATAGGTTTATTTGGCTGGATATACCACACATGATCAATAAAGAGGTGATTAGGGTTGTAATAGGATTATGTTTTGAAGGATGAGTTTCGACACCCAAATTGATGAAAAATGAAATGGTGATGAATTCAACAGGTGAAAAATATGACAAGAGAGCCCTGACTATCAAGGAAATTAAAGACCTTGTAGTAAAATATGCATCAACATGATGATATGGTACAAGATATACTTTACAAATAGAGAGAAATTTGTTTCTATTACTGCCATCAACATTGCATATGAGATGGTAAAGAAAGGTGTTGATTTTGATTTGTGTGAATTGTTAAGAGAACAACTCTTGGAGAATTTGTAGAAGACAAAGGACTCATGGTACCCCTTACGGTTTTGGGCATTGATCATTTGTTTGTCATTTTATTTCCTAAATGATGTCCCCAAAACCAATAACATTGTATGGCTGAAGGAAATCCTAATGGCTACTCAAATTAAAGACCATCTGATGAGATTAGGTGATGCAGACACACAAAAGAAAGAATTATGGAGATTCTTTAAAACTTTCCAGGAGAAGATGCAATCCAGAGAAATGATTCTAAAGAGTGTGGTGGAGAGGTATAAAAATGACATTATCTTTATGGTTAACAAAGATTGTTGTATGATGGAGGTTGTTGAGCCTAGAATTGGGCGGATCACTGAAATGGGATATGAAGTTGTAGAAGATGTAATTGTTGGTTTGGCTAACCATATGTTTAGCATGGCTAGAGATACAACTAAGGGGAGATATGGAACTTATGAGGAAAATTTTATGGAAGTGCATATGGAGCACAAGAAGAAGGAGATTAATAGAAATGTTTAGAAGATGATTGCATAGGTTCTAGAGATAATGGGACTTCCTAAGGGGAATTTGTGGAGAAAGCTAAAAAACATTTCTAGTTCTTTGAAAGGTTCCCCCAACACAAGAAGATCAGGTAGAATTGCTACCCCTTATTTGGTTTTTGTAACACCCCTCCAATTTTTCCTCCGTTTTGGTCCTCCAATTTGTTATGTTTTCTTGACAACTCATATACTTTGTTAGACTTCAATTTGTGTTATTGTTATTCTATCACTGATAGTGGAGAGATGATAGACTATATTGATGTGATGACACATTATTTGCATGGCGATTATGCTAATATGCTTTATGTTTGCATAGATGCTTAGTTGTGATGACAATGCTAAATATGCTTATTGTAGTTTAATTGATATATTATCTCATTAGTTGATGTGACATTGTATTGGTGAAGAGAACGATATTGCATCACCCGCTTGTCAGTGCCCTATAATTTCTGTGATTCCTTCTTCACGGTGTGTATGAATTACTATTTGTATACATGTATGACATTTGCTTGTTTGCAGGATTGCAGGTATAGGACATTAGCTTCACCTGGTTTCACAGGTCTGAACATGTCCACTACTCAATAGTAATATTGGGAGATAGTAACAGGCTACCTAGTCATGCCTTTATCCTAGTACAGTGTGCCATCAGTTTGAGTTTTGGTCTTAGCCTTATCATTGTTGTTCTGGGTATTTTATTATTGTGCAAGTTTAATTTGGTAGATTAAATGTGTATTTGATTAAATATTTAATTAATTGAATTATGTGGTAAAGGCTTTTGAATAAATAAATCTAATTTAGTTATGTTGATTGAGTGATTTTTATTATTAAAAATAAATGGTAATTAAATTAATAAGAGTATTTAAATTGGTTGCAATTAGTAAATTGTTTTATTTTATTTAAATGCACGTGGTTGGAAAATATCTTTGGTGGTTGAGGGAAAGATATTTTGTTGGGATAACTGTGAGTTAAAAATTGGTGATCTAATTTTTGTAAATTGATTCTTGAGGAAAAAGATAAGAAAGTTGTTTTCACAGAAAGAGTTTCTTTTTGGGGTTTGGTGGAAAGAATTTGTTGAGGAAATTGTGGATCTCTTAGAGGTTTTTGTTTTAGAATCTTGTTGTAGAATTATTGGTTGTGGTATTGTTGTGTTTTCTGGAAAGAGGCAATTGCACTAGAGGAAGCTTTGGCTACATTGGAAAATTGAAGCTACAAAGAAGCTCGACAACATTCTTGAGGCAACAATTCTTCTGGAATAGGTTCCTTGATTATTTTTTGTGAATTTTGAATTGAAAAGTTGTTTTTATTACTATAATGCAATTTGGAAATGTTTAGGAAAATATTTTCTATACTGTAGAAGCTCTTGTTTCATTCTGTTGAAAAGATTGCCTAAAAGAAGAACCTCTGTAGAAAACAATTAAAAATCCTCTATGTAATTTGTTCATTTGAAATAGTTTGATACAAAAGGAATTATAGATTTCTATAGAAAATCATTATTCTGTTTGATTTCCCAGTTCTTTTAAGCATTTGGAAAAAAAATGAAACCTTTGGGTTTCCTGTAGAAAACTTCTTCTATGTAATTTATTTGTTCAATTTAAACCAGTGATTGGATTAATTATATATATATACATATATACATATATATTGTAATATATATGTACATACACATATATATATTTTATATAAATTATTGTATTTAATTTAGTATTGAAAATTCCCTGAGGAAATTTTATTTTTCAAACGAAAATATGCAGAATCATCATATGGCAAATTAAATTCATTGTTGAATTTATAAAAGAAAACGTAGTTATGGAGGGGGCGCTGGGAATAAATTCCCATCGCCACCTATGTAATTGTAGGAGGGGACGCCTACTGTGGCAGTGCCTCCCACACGTATGTGGGGAAGGCGCTGACATAGCGTCTCCCACCATATGCACTGTGCAGTTTGTATATGGTGTACGTTACGACTTTCGTACGCAGCCTTTCTTGTGTACACGGCCTTTGCTTTGTTTAATTTAATATAAATATATTATATATTTATGTATATATAATATACATATAATATACATATATATACATATTATTGTATATTGGTATTTATTTTAAAATGGAATTTGGAAAATTATATTTAATTCTATAATTAAATATATTTATTTAATGAGTAAGTTATGCAAAAAATTATTTTTAGGAGCATGTTTAGTTAAAATTAATATGATTAATCATTTAGTGGTGGAATTTATTTAGTTTAATTTGTTGTTGATCAATATATTAGAACAATGTTAAATGGTGTATTTTGAATGTGCAAAAGTGATTGTAATGATTTAGGAAATCTGAATTGTAGTGTTCTTATTTGCTTGAGGTTGTTTTATACAAACAAGCATTTTTGTAATTGTGTATTGGGGAAAGTATTTGTCTTTACGCGAATTTAAGTCTTCTAGAGTTGTAATTTTAGTTCACCCTTTGAGTTTTCTTGGGTAGTGCACGTTTTGGGTTTTAGTATCGGACATCCGTAGAGATGTGTTACCTTTTGAGGTGTATTGGTTATTACTGGCAGTTTTTAGTGCACAGTCTACCCTTGGCATGTAGTTTGAGTTATGTGTTGTCGATAGGGGAGTGGCTTTCAGCGAGGGTCGGGACACAAAGTGGTCCTAGGACAACTTGTGTGGAAGTCAGTATAATCAAGTGGGAATTAAATAATCTATTAGTTTAATACATTTAACAAGATAATTAGCCTCGCTCATTGGCTCAAGGGCTTGTAAGAGACTTGCGATGAGTCGGGAAGGCCTGGAATGGCAAGGTCGTTATCTTCTCTTCTTGAAGGATAACTAATTCTGCTCTAGTGTGCATGTGGGGCTGGGTTCGTGAGAGGTTACCAGGACAACCCTAGAGGGGGGTCGAGACCTAGCAAGATCTCCTTTGGACAACCAATGCAACCTTTGTGATGACACTCCTCCTATGAAAACAATTGGTATGGTATTGAATAGTCAGTTTATTTGTAGTGTTGGTAATTGATTCAGTGGTTCTGGAAGCAATGTGACCATAGTTCTTGTTTATCTGTACTGTGAGTATTTTTGTATATGGCCTATGTCTAGAGGTAGTAGGATTGCCTTGGTTACCTTTTACTATCTCCTAGAATGGGGTTGGGCCTACGAGTACTAGATGGTTGGGTGGCATGCATCTTACATTATTGAGTTTCTCTTCCTATTCATGATGGCAGGATCTTCTTGTTCGAGGAGCTTGTGTAGTTCTTTGGAGTTGTTCTTCTCTTTCTTCATTGTAACTGTGGATCATTATGTATAATTTTAATACCTCATTTGTACCAAGGTGAACCTTTGTGATGTAATTGTAATAATATTTATGATCTATTCATTATCGAATTTAATGGAGTATTGCATGTTATGTGGTGTTGTATCTATGGAAATATGTTCAATACATTTCTATGTGTTAGATTTATCTTGCAATGGTTTAATGCTTTGTTGTAAGTTGTATCTTAAGTTTTATATTCATATACTATGGTTGGTTTAAATTTTATAAGTAATGGTGTTCACACGTAGACGCGTTGTGTAGCCTAGAGGATGTATGTGGTCAGAGTAGGATACTTTGCTCATCTTGTTTTACCTTTTATAAAAAAAATTAGTTGTGCTTCCATAGTATTGCATTGTCCTCTAGGTTGTGGGACGGGGTTTTATAGTTTCCCCCAAGTCTTTCAGGACTAAACCTTCTACCAATGGAACAAAGAGAAAGGATCCAACCATGCTTCGGTTAAACAATAGAGTGTGGCTGTGAAGGAAAAGACTTCTTCGATGAAGTAGAAAAGTTCCCCACAGAAGAGAAGAGTGAAGGAAAAGGTAACAAGAGAAAGTTATTCAATTTTTGATCATGAGAAAGAAGAGGAGGAAGAAGAAAAACAACTAATCCAAAAGAGAAAATATGGTGTAACTCAAGAAGAGACTAGCACAAAGAAGGTAAAAAATTGACATTGTAGATACAAATAGTGAAGTTAGGGTGGAGAAAGAGAAAAAAGGATTTAAAATTTATGTAAGGGAAAAGAAAGAAAAGTTCGGTAAAGGAGAGTAGTCTCTAGACATGAATAAGAAGAAATACAAGAACCCTTATGTCCAAAAACACAATATGATGAATCTTGAAGCTTTGGTGAGCAGCATAACAAAATATGGAAATCTTGATGAGACTGTTGCATTATACCCTACTACAGATGATGTAGAAAAGTCAAAAATTAAGGAATCTATTGTAAGGTACATGATTTTTCTTGATGTTAACATGAAGGATATAGAGGATCAACTACCTGAAGACTTGAAAGGTGTACTATATGCAAGAAGATAGGAAGCATCTAATGAAGATGCTAGAATGAGAACATTTGCTTTGGAAAAGATTAGTGCTCCTCTCACATATGAGGAAAAAGCTATATTATCTCAATTGTACAACAAAGGTTTCAGGACTAAGCAAAGAATCACTACCCTGATGACACAGGATAAGGATGATATAGAAAGGCTAAGGAATGAGACAGTTGAGAAGGTTTCCAATATGGAAAAGTAGTTGGAAATGACTCTAGATATTGAAGAACAAATGAATGATGATGTGTCTATCCTTGAAGTAAATGAACCAAAAGATGCACAACATGATGATGCTCTAGAACATGAGCATGAAGAAGAAAAGGAAAATGTGCAAGATGATACCCCTCCAGTGGAAGAGAATGTTGTTGGAAAGGATGAGATACATAAGGAGGATACACAAATAGAGAACATCACACCTCCTCCAAAAACAAGGAAGAATGCAGAGAAGGAAGAAAAGGTTGTACAAGACAACCCAGAGATATTTGAGACACAAAATATAGAAAATCTACCTGCTCTAGATAATAATGATAAATCAGTTGATGATGGGAAGAAGAATGAAGATGAGTTTGGCGATGCTAACAAAGAGAAAAATGATGAAAATTTTGAAGATCGCATTGGTGACAAGGAAAGGATTATGAGAAGGATGAAGAGATTGTGAAGATTTTTGGTGAGTCTTTTGGAACCTTTAGAGAATCCTTGAAGAGCCTATTAGGAATGCAACTACAATTTCAACCTGTTGTATTAGCTCAATTATTATAGATTCCAATGCAGCAAGGGAAAGTTGATATGGACAAGATATCCCCCTTGCATAAATTACAACTTGATGATGCATTCCATGCATTTTCAAAAATGAGATCTTACAAACCTACCATAAAATTATTGAATTGATAGATGAGGTTTTGAAGGTGTTACAAGAGAGCTTTCTTGGTGCTAGTGTTGGCAATTCTCTATACGGTGTGCATCAACTGAGGCTACTCCTAGACTATTTTGAAGAATACTTTAGTGGTTTAGAGGAGAAGCTAGAAAAGGAAGTGAACAAGAAGGTGAAAGAGAAAAGGTTGGCAGATACAATAGATAAGTGTGGTACTACACACGGTAAGCTACAAACAACCTTACAAATGTTCAAAACTATGTAGAGGAAGCCAGAGTGTTGCTTCAATTTTGCTTGAAGTGGCCCAATTCTACTAAAAAAATCAAGGATGAGATGGACTCTATTGAGTCCCAAATTGACAAGGCATACAGTGCATATGACCAGGCTAATGATGCAAATGGAAGTACAAGGTCGGCTATAGAGAATTTGCATGAACAATTCTTCCAACTGTAGGAACAAAAAGAAAAGATTGCAGTGCAGTTTGGATAGCTCATAGAACTGGTGAATGCCAAGTTCACACCCATATCTGGTGCTTTGACTAATGCAAAGAAGGCAATAAAGTTGAATCTGGCACCCAGTACCACACAAGAAGGTGAAGAACTTCTCATGGAATTTGATACATAGAGCCACATGCTTGGTTTAGCCAAGAAAGATTGGGAAGATGGTGAGAATGATTAGGAAGCACACCTTGCTAGATTTTAGGTGTCAAATACAAGTAACCTTCCCTCTTCCAGTTGATTGTGAATATTTATTTTTTGATTATGCAAATTTCAAATTTCATTTTATATATGCAGAAGATAATTGATAATATACTAGTTCAAATTGTGATCAGTTTTGATGGATAGCACTATTAGGGGGATTTGGTTAGAATCTTAAAGAATTTTTTTACTCTCATGCATATATGTCTATTAGTTAGGGGGATTATGTGAGTAATTCATGTAAAATCATGTATATATGAAAGGGGGAGAAGGAAAAATAAAAGAAATTATATGTGAATGATGTCAAAGGGGGAGCAAAGAACATAAAAATATGTGCATGCCCTTTTCCCTTGATGTCAAATGAGTTTTGTTCATGTTTCCATCAATGACAAAGGGGAGATTGTTGGAAGTTTGAGGAGATTGTCATTGGTATGTTTGTTGGCAACATGAGCATGAGCATGAGCATATATAGTGTTTTCATTGATGTCAACATTGTGGTTTGATGTGAAGATTGATGTATAGTTGATTGGTGAAGCATAAATGATTGAGGTGATTGAAATCTAGTATACAGATGTAATATTTTTGCTTTGGTATAAAACAAATGTGTTGAAAACTTGGCTAACTCTAGAATATAGGTTTTTAGTGCATAGAGTATTAGTTTTTAGATCCACATTGCTATGTCTTAAAGAATTTTGGTATGCAGTTATAAGGTGATTTTGGTGTATGTCAGAGGAATCTAAATCCAATGTTTCATGTCTTTATGTCCTTTGGTATTGATGATAATGATGATAGTGTATCGGTTTTCCATTGATAGTGTTACCAATACAGAGTACATGTTAGGATTGGTCTGCATTCCACCACAAAAGAATATTTGGTTATGTAGATTTGAGGGAGTGTTTGCAGGTGTCAGTAGTATCCATGTTTCAAGTGGTGAGTGTTAGTTTATGGATGAGCAATTGGTGTATTTTGGTGTCTTTTCACTTGCGACGCCAACCTAATATGTATGGGGTCGTGCAAAGTTAAAGGAAGTGTTCATTGGTATGATGGAGTTATTATAGGTCCCCTCCAACCTATTTAAATGTGTTACAAGTTTTGAATTAAGGCACAAAGTGTGTGTGTTTGAATCTTGAGCTGACATGCTAATATATTACATGTTTCATCTAATTAGGTCGACCTAATTGATGATGTAGGTGTTCACGAACTTAATGGGCATAAATGTATGTTCATTTCGGTGGTGTATATATGAGAGATGTGAATATGGATGTAATGAAATGTGATGTGAATGTAAAGTAAAGCAAAGTGTGGAAGTTGTGTAGTATGAAGTGTGTTGATTTAGTGTATTGAGCTCTAGTGGAACTATATCTCCTGCATATTGTATATGCATTCTCAGTAGTTCAAATCTTAGTAGTGAGCCAACCCCTTTTTTCTTGGCAGTGAGCCATCTCTTCTATTTCTCTAGATAGTGAGCCATTCTATAATATGTTTTGATTGGTTGTAATATATTGTGAGCTAATACTCATTGTGGTTTTCCCATTTTGGGTTTTCCACATAAAATCCGATGTTCATGTGTTATATTCTTAATGATTGGTTTCATGGTTTCCTTTCTTACTGAAAATTGAATATGATGTTTCAAATGAATGTTTATATGTTTAAGTGGTTTTAGAGAATATTGTTTCATCCCCCTCTCTCACTATTCTGGGTGTTCAATAAATATCACTCAAAAATTTTTATACCAAATTATTTCTAAAATTTCACACAATCCCCATGGCCAGCTACAATAGAAATTCAATAGAAGAAAAAGAGAAAATGCATGCAAAACACACACCCTTGTAGGAAATTTTCAAAGGAAAAAGAAAGAATGAGTACATACTTCTCACACTCTTATTTCTAGGTAAAATGACACATAAAAGGAGAGAAAAGAAAACAAGGTCAATTCTTATCTTCCTTACATACCTATCTCTTAATTCCCACTCAAATAAATTAGGATGCATATTCTATATTTAGCATCCACCGAAAATGAGAAAAACTTAAAATAGGTCTTGGAACTATATGCCCATAGACCCCCAATGCACATATTAATTATGAAACTCTTAAAAAAATCAAAGATCTTGTAAATTTAAAATAGGAAATCTCAACCCATTTAGGTTGAAAATTTATGGTAGTAATAATGAATTCATGTCTATTGTATTAAATATGAGAACTTTTTTTGAGAACATCAAATCTCCAATTTGATTGGATATAACATTGAAAACGTTGGTGGTATAATGTTGGGGGACCCAATGAGGTAAACCAATGGCTCCAATGTATATTTTATTTACAATATGCACCCAATATAGGTCTTGGAACTATGTTGGGTTGCTCCCCCTCCAAGAGCTTGCACCTTGTGATAGGGCTAGGAGAATAATCCAAGAATAACATAGACAACATTAATGCTAAATATCATAATATTTCCAAGAATACACATAGGGAAGGAGTAGGGTTCATGATTATTCTCCTATCTCCATTAGCAACATATCTCATCTTGCACAATCAATTCACATGTTAAATCTCATTGTAAAATATATGCATATAGTCAAAGAAGTTATTAGAAAGACAATATTCATCCATATTACAATATAAACTCTTAGGTATTAGATCATAACTTAATCATGGATACTATTAAAACCATTACTCCTATGTGAGTAAATCATATTTATTACATCTATTCAATTTGTATTATCAATATAATTCAACATCTTGTAAAATCCACTAATTATGATAATACATGATTTTCAATAGTTAAACAAATGAAGCTCAATTATAATTTTACATTTAAATCATCATCTTTAATATATATTTATAATCAATTTAGATCATATGTAAATCACAATTTCATCTAGATTTTTATTTTAGGAATTAATTTAAAAATAAGATTAGTATAATGTATATAATCATAATTATTTAATTTAACTTAAGATAACTAGGTGATAGTATACATTAGTTCCCTAAATGACATACATATATAATATAATAAATCATTGTCCTTAGAAACATACACATGAAATTTAATGAGCAAACATCTATGCATCTAATCAAGTGTTAGAATATAAATCCCTCTAATAATTAAGTATCCAAATATATAATATGGTATGATGAGTGTAACTATAGTTGCATAAATGGATGGTACTTACATCTTTCATTAGAACCTACATCATATTTGTTGTACAAGGGGCATTGGCCAAAAAGAAGCTCAACTTAGATATTGTTTGTTAGCATTTGAATATGTAATAATAAATTAGATATCACACAATCAATTTAAAATACATAATACATAGACGAAGAGAACCATCATCATATTAGAAAGCATAGCTTCATTTCTCTTCTTTCAAAGCTGGAAAATATTTTCATTGGTACAAAAAGATGTCATTTTTAATAGGAACAAGAAAAAAATAGCTAAGTAATCCTACTATTGGAAGTAAAAAAAATTGGAATGTGTAGATTTATCCCACATGTGTCAATATAGAATTATGTATATTTAAATCTCAAATGAATTGTATGACATAGTTCAAATTGGTAAAGTGAAACTATAGATATGTATTTTATATATCTAAATTGTAAGTTGATCAATGAAGTAAAGGGTACAAAATGTACTCACTTTAAATTTATTGTCTAATATTTTATCATTTTACCTAGAATCACATAATCCTCATGTAATTTCTAACATAGTATCACATATCCACATTTGTGCATAAAGGTAAAGGGTATATTTGGTCAATGCAATTTAACTTTAAGGGTGTGTCTAGGAGATTGTTAAATTGTTTGGGATATGTGTGGTGACTTTCATTATTGAAGAAATGGGTATTTGGTTTTAGTGATATAGTTTTTAGGATGCATCCTATTTGAAAAATCACAAAAAATAAAAAAAACTAAAAAAAAAACTATAATACTCATTCTTAACTATATTTCTCCAAACGATCTTAAAAAATACCTAATACAACAAAAAGATAGGGGGTGCATACTAGATTCAATGTTATATTTTAGTGATAAAAATAAAAACACTTTTGTGTGTGCTTAGCATTTCATCCTTAAATCTTAACCATTTTTTAAAAGTCTTAATTTAGTTTGAAAATAGATTTGGATTAATTATTTTAAGCTATAAAACAACACAAAACATAATGTGTACACATTATGGCTTAGATCTAATCTAATCTAATCTATAACATTTATGAATTACACATCATTTTCTTAGGATATATTATGCTACATTTTATGGTTTTTTATGCTCAATAGTTTGAATAAGGGATTAGCTTAGGACTCTTACCTTTCACACGAGGTTTTGACCTATTATAGAGTATAGGGGTTCAATTTCCTTATAGTTTGGATCATATAAATTTTAATTAGTGCATACACAATTTGTATAAAATGTCCCTTCTAGCCTTGAATTTTCCCTCCATGTTCATGCACTTACCTGGATAGGAAGGTATTCAACCACCTTTCTAGTTTTGTAGTCATTCATGCTAAGGGTGCCAAGAACATTGGAAGTCATGGGGTGCATTTCTTGTGTAGTAATTATGCTCACAAAAATAATGCCTTAGGTTTGAAAACCTTTGAAACATTTTTTTATTTTTTAATAAACTTCAAATAGTTTTTTTTTTAATATAATCCTAAAAGAGCATGTGGATATTTTTAGGCCACAACATAAGGGTCGAAATAAATATAAATAGGTTGAGAGGGTTGTGTTGTTCAATTTTTATTTTTTTGTCACATGGGAGTAGTTACAATAACACCATTCAGGTTATGGTGGGTAGTGAGAACCACATATATGTAGTCTGAGCTACAAAAATATAGGGCACACAAAGTTGAACATATTTTTGGTTATGTGTTATGTTTGGCATAACAATGTTGGTCTCTAAGGGACATCATGAGGTTTTGTAAGGTAGTCATGGTGCAATGTTGTAGTGAGTGTAAATAAGGTTGATGTATCTACAAACTACACTAACATAATATTCTCAAATATATTAAAAAAAATAAAAACCAAACATCTAACCTTCATAAATATTTTAATTTAAACTTCTATAATATCTTCTAGTGTCCAACCATAATCCCTAGCAACTAATCACATGATAAGCACTTGAGTGCTTAAACTTTATCCCCTTAGTTTGGTTGGTGTTTGCAAGATGGGCCCTTGAGGCATTAAGCCATTAATTAACCTTATTTTGAAGTGATAACTTCAACTTGTAGAGGGAATTTTCACTATTTTTTAAAAATTATATATTTTTATAACCTTTATGTATTAGTGTAACTTTATTTTTTAGTTTTAGTGTTTCTTCTAATTATTTGTTATATTTATTGAGGTGCATGTCTTGTCATTTGATATGTTCTTTTACAAAAAAAATATTTTTGATCTATTCATTTTTTATTTTATGTGTAATTATTGAAAAGTTCTAAAGGAAAAACCCACAAAACTCATAAAAATATTTCTCCTGTACATTATTCTCTTTCCTCCCTATTTATTGTTCCAACAATCTATTGTTTGACCCTAAGTTGATAATAGGGGCAATTGTAATGTTAGAAGGGTAACTGTTCTGGTAGCTTTGGACTTCCTTTTATGGGTAGGTGTGCAATACTATATAGACTAGAGACATTTCATGTACCAATTTGAGTGATCCCCCAATAGTGTATTCCACCTTTTAACCTAAGTGGAACACTCAAATTAGTATTTAAAACCAAAATTTCACTTTATGTCATGTATGAAAGTGAACAGTGAAAAAATTGACTTAGACATAAATGAACAACAACAACTAGAGGGTCTATTGTAGTTCTTACTTGTTATATTTGAAGATAATGGGCTATCAATTCATGATACATCTTCATTCACTATTATATATGATATGCATACAAATATGGATATGGAACGTGTTGAGTATGATCTTTTACATTATTTAAACTCTATAATGTGAGTATATTGGACCACCTAGAGAATCGCATTGATGATTATCAACAAATCTTTAAAAAGAAACATTATACTAATGAGATATTGTTTAATCTTTTGACATATGACATTTAGACTTATTCTTTACCATGTCACTTTTTTTTATTAAGTGTAATGGTAGAGGTGATACATTGCTTCATTTACGATCCTTCCTAATTACATGCTTCCTTTCTTTTAATGAAAACACATTGCTTATTAGATTGTTTTCAATAAACTTAAACAATCATACATTCATATAATTTGATTCATTATTATATAAAACTATCACTTCTTTTAAAAATTTAGCTAATATTTTTATAAAGATAGGTCTAAAACATCTATTTATCAAATCATACAATATAAAGAACACATTAAGATTTCAAACTTTGATCAGTAATATGAATTAAAACACATTAAGATTTCAAAACTTTGATCACTAGTATTCAAATTACATATTATGATATAGTAAGCTTCAAACTTTATTTATATGGCAAACTTTATGTTTCACAGATCAAGATACTCTCTTTCTCTGTCTTTCCCTTGGGATTTGTAGGAATTAATTTAAAATGGTTTTCATCTCTGCCACCTTCATTGACTTTCCTTCACCTACCTACTTTTATATCTTAGATTTGCTCCAGCTTCTTAAATCTTCTCCGTGTCTTCCGGGTCTGAATTCCTTCTAAATTAATTGCTTTCTTCTATGTCATATTGCAATTACTTAATTATCTTAGATGTGCGTGGAAGTTTCTGTCTTCTTCTCTCATTTCTTTAGCTGCCAGTCTCTCTTTTTAAAACCAAAGTCCTCATTCCCATTAATGCTTCTCTTTCTTTCCTCCTCACTTTCTTCTTCTTGTGCTTTCTAATAAAAACTAATGTATTAAATGCAGAACTGGTCAGTAAAACATGCTGAACAGAAAGAAGCAGCACTACCCAGAAATTCTCTGCGGACTATTCCTTTGCATTAACTACAACTGGAAGCAGCCCCGGCAGCAACCTCGGCTACGGCCCGGAATAGCTTAGACCAGAAACACCATTGTCTTTCTCTATAATGGCAAAATGACCAATAGCATGTTACTTTATCATCTAACTTATAGCACCACCAAATAAAATAAAAACATATGCACTAGTAGATTTCTATTATCAACATCACCTCCCTAGTTTAAATCTAGATAACCATAAATATCTAATGAACACTTGTTTCCCATACCATGAAAATATAAAGAATAATTTGAAATGCCCCATAAATATCTCAAGACTCTTTTAACTACATCCTAATGAACTTTTCCAACATTAGAATATATATTAGCTAGATATCCCCACTGCTACGAGGCTATGTTAGGTTCCCATGTACAAATGTCATCTCTCACAAATAGAGAAAATGAGAAAACTCAGTGGGACAAAACTCCTCCCCAAAAGAGAGATGAAAAAAAATGCTCCCAATGATGAATGAGAAAGACAAAAACCCATGTGAGGAAAAATACCCCCCATTAGAGAGAAGAAGAGAGACCATACAACCCCCCTCAATGTTGAGTGTCTTGCAATAATGGTAGATGCCTGACATTGAATGTTAAAGATGATCCAAGGCCGTCGAACAACGTTCCTCCCCTTGGGAAGAAATAAAACAAAGATGATATGCAGGATGTATTTCCATTCTTGAAAGAAAAATGAGGGAAGAAAGATGATGTGTGATATCTCTAGAGAATGTTGAAGTGCCTCCATGTTGATGCCAAAATCTATCTCCCTTCAAATAGGCATTCTAAGCCACACTGCAGAAGATGGCAATCTAGAATCTCCTAAAAATGATTGTAGAATACAATACAAAGACAAAGATACCTCCTTTGAAGACAAAGAAGCCTCCTCCATATGTTGTCCAACAGAATCCACACTCATGTCAAACTATGAAGGATGATCATGTAGAGAATGAACAAGAGGGTCAAAGTGTTCCCTCACAACAACTGAAGAAGGATCATCTCAATCAAAGAGAAGATGAATGCAATCAATGGTGTCTCCCAAATCTAAAATGCGAGACTCACAAAACAAACCAACAACATTTGTCAAGTACTCATCCCAAGTAGCCATCTCTAGAAGATAATGTGTGTCTTACTGCACTCAATCACAAGGAGCCAAAATTGTGGCAACACAAGCATCATTAGGTACAACAATAGATGAAGGAGATGATATCTTAGTGTATACCATTCAACTACACTTATCATACCCAAATGAAAAATAAAATACATAGCTATGGACTTTATAGTTTTGGTTTCTATGTCAACATCTTTTGCGAGACTGAGAAAAGCCGAACATATTAATGGTTCCCAAATATTGACTTGTCAAAGATTTTTATCATTTTACTCACAGTAGCTATACATTCAAGCAAAGGTTTCTTGCATTTTGGGAAATCCAGAGAATCAATTATTTGCATCAATATATCCTAGTTTTTCTTCCAAATAAGGCATTCATAAGAGTTGTCTTTCCAATACCATTGACTCCCATTAAAGTTGTAAGAATACCAAGCCTAAATGCCCCATAACATCTCAAAGCAATTGAAGCCTATTTTTAGTCACTCCTCGTTCCCTCATTTCCTATAGTAAAATGCAAAGCTTGGCAGCCAAATCCTTTGAAGTAAAAGAAGACATAAAATAAAACAATCACTTAATCATGTAATTGGCCAATGTCGAGGATTGGTTTGAGTACTAAAATATTTTAATAATGTAAAATTTCTCTTCAATGGTTGTAAATTGTTCATATCTAGGTTTTCTTAGTGTTTTTTTGCTTTGCTTTATGTTTAGGAAATGTGAAATATGAGTTATTTTCCATTGTTGTCCATGATAGATTTTGTCTCTATGAATATTAAAAGCTATGAATAGTGATAAGATCTTAGGTTTGTTAAACCCTAGCGCCTTCATCAAAATCTACGGAGGTTTTCCATGCTAAACCTTGTTAGACAAGGTAAAAAAGAAGTCATTGTTATCAAGTCAAAAGACAATAACTCAAGTAAATGGTTTGTGAAGATAATATGAATGAGTTTCACGACAGTCACAAAGATAGCCATAGGTATGTGATGTTTCATTGAGGATTCACAAAAGATTTCTCTCATGAAAAACAATGAATGTAGAATATGAATGCAGTGTATAATGACATGTCAAACCAAATGATAGAGAGTGATATGACAAGCCTTTTGTGGAAATTTTGTTTAAAGAGTGGTGTCTCTAAGAGATTTAATGAGATTTTTATAAATATAAGTGAATCCTAAGATTATTGTGAACAAGAGCATATTCTTTAGCATTGGAGTATGTAAGTGATTGCTATCTCCATATTGTGAGTGTGAGTAGAAGGTAGTATATGAGGATTTTTATGAGACATTGTCTTGAATTAGGCCTTAATGTTTTATGTCGTGGAAATGTTGCAAATGAAAATTATAAGTTAGGGACTATATGGCAAGTGTGCATGAAGGATAGATGACAAATAATCCATAGGTCACTTACTTGTGCAAGTCACAAGATAGTCTACACAATCACACTTACAATCATGATAGAAGTGTTTTTTGGATGTTGTGGTTGTGTTGCTGATATAGGGTTGTCATTGATGTCAACACTATTAGCATTAATGCATTAGAAGCTATATATGTCGAGGATATGGAGAAAATTGTAAATGAAATGAGTTGTAGGTTGTCAGTGGTGAAGTGAAGTTCAATCTATTGGCGAGTTCAGTACGTTGATGATCAAAGGTTGTGGACTAAAGGGTTTCTTTTTGAGTATATCTAGTTTATCCATGTTGAGTTTTAGAGATCCGCATGAAGATTTGATCAAGTTATGAATTTTTTTATTTTGATAGTTTTTCTATTACTTCAATTTGTGTTCTTGAATGAAGATAATGTGATTCTAGTTAGTTCAGTTGTTGCAGATTCTTCTTTGGTGAATCATGATGTTTGTGTATGTTTCTAGATCGTGCTCTATCTATGTTGCACATTTGCATGATCGTTGTGCTTGCGATCCGTGATTTTCTCTTGTGTGTTCATGTTTTTCATGTTCATGACTGACAAGGTGTTTGTAGTGTGTTATGGATCCTCGAGGAATAATTTTTGAAGGTGGTTCATGTTCAAGGATGTTATTTTGGATCTTCAATATGTTGTGGCCAACCTTGGTTGATTCGCATTAATAATTGTTATTGATTTGGGCCGACAGTTTATATTCATTTTATTATTTTGTTGAAGCCAACATATAGTGATGTAATTTCTTGCTGTGGATATTTATACGGGATTGTTTATTTCATTTGCAGTATGTCAAATGTTTGTGTGCACGAATAATGTTCTAAATCATTCGAAGGTGGAGCAAAGTGTGAAGAAGATTGAAGAAGAGTGGAGGAGTGTTCATGTGCTTAACCAAAACTGTGATCAGGCATTAGTAGATGCTTTTTTATCAGTTCAAATCCCTATGGATGTAATTTGAATCTTTTTGTAAGACAGTATGTCTTCCTTTGGACAATAAGCCTTGTTGTAATTGAGCAGTGAGCTCTAGGTAGTGTGCTTGAATGCATGTGCATTCCCCATTTCATTCTCTATACTTTTAACAGGGTATCATCTTGTGGATTGACCTCCACCATGGTTTTCCCCCTAACAAGGTTTCCACATAAAAAATCTTGGTGTCGTGTGTTTATGATGTGTTGATGATTAATGATTTCATTGTTAATAATCAGATATGAGAATAACGTTAATAAAATTAATAAGTTTTGAATTTCTGAGACAATTGATTCACCCCCCCTCTCAGTTGTCTACCCTTGTGTTGCCAACAATTGGTATCAGAACAAGTTCCTTGGAAGAATTTTAACAACTTAAGGTGATCTGGGATGGTGACATATAAGAAGGATAGTATGAGATTTGATGGAACAAATTATTCTCTGTGAAAGACTCAAATGGAGTGTCATCTAAGATGCATTGGTGAACCCTACTGGAGCATTACAAGCAATAGGTATGTTATTCCAAAGAATGGTCCTAATACTACTGCTAAGATTAGGGATGTTGAATACAATATCAAGGCTAAGGAGGCATTCTTGAGTGCTTTGACTAATACTGAGATGACAAATGTGATGGATATGAAGACTACTAATGATATTTGGAAAAAGTTGGAAACTTTGTATGAAGGTGATGCTAATGTGAAGATTTCTAAGCTATAAAATTTGAAAGGAAAATATGAAATGTTGAGAATGGGTGATGATGAAAACATTACTACTTTTATGAAATAAGTGAATGAAATTGTGTGTGGTATCCGATGTGATGGTGGATAGTTGGACAAATCAAAGATTGTTGCTAAAGTGCTTAGATCCTTTCTTGTCGCATACAAAGTCAAAGCTACAACTATTGAAGAGCTCTGGACTATAACAAATGTAACCGGATATATGTTGATAGGTAAGCTTACTACTTTTGAGCTGAGTGAATTTGTTGATTCCCTTCCTAAGGTAGAATCTGCATTCAAGGCTACTACTTCCAGAAGAGATAAACATAGATATGATCTGGGTGAAAGTTCATCAAGAAAGACATTCAAGTATGAGGAAGAAATGAGACAGATTGAGGAAGAAGAAAGAGAGCTAGAAGAGCTAGAAGCACTTATTATCAAAAGAGTAGTGAGAGGAAAAGGTAAGTATGAAGGAAAATTGCCTCTTAAATATTTTTCTTGCAATAAGATAGATCATTTTACATCAAGGTGTCTGGAAAGAGCTTCTAAACCAAGACATAACAAGCCTAAATTTCAAAGGAAGTGTTACTATGCTACTGATGAAGGTGTAACAGATGATGAATCTGATAAAGGAAATGGAAGTGAGGACGAATGGGTATTTATTGTTATCAAGGAAAATAATCCTATGTCTACTGAATCTGCTAGTTGTACAAATATGGAGAAATCCCTAGTTGCTCGAGTTGAAGAGAAAGATGAATGGGAAATTGATAGTGGATACTCTCATCATATGATAGGAGATAAAAGTAAGTTTGTGAGCTTGGAAAAGTATGATGGCGGTATTGTAAGATATGGTGATGACAAAGCTAGCGTGATATGTGGCAAATGATGCATTTCTTTTGATGGTAAGCATAATACTGATGATGTCCTGTATGTGGAAGGTTTGAAGCATAATCTTTTAAGTGTTGGACAAATGGTAGATAAGGGATACAATCTTCAATTCAAGGATGGAAAGTGAAGAATATTGGGAAGTTCCAGAAATGTGATTGCATTAGGTACAAAAACTAAAGGTGATATCTTTCACCTGAGTGTTGCTAGCAAAATTTTTTTGATTGCTCAAGTTGATGAAAGTTGGTTGTGGCATAGGAGAATGTGTCATGTTAACTTTGATAATATTGTCAAGATAAGTTCTACTAAGGTTGTGAGAGATCTTCCTAAGTTGATGAAACCTACTAATGCCATATGCAAGGAATGTCAGTTAGGGAAACAAACTAGAATTTCATTTCGGAGAAAACAACATAGTTCAGATAAATTGTTGGAGCTTGTGCATACTAATTTGTGTGGTCCTTCTAGAGTTAAAAGTTTACAAGGTTACAGGTATTTCATATTACTCATTGATGATTATTCTAGAATGATGTGGGTTACTTTCTTAAGGGAGAAATCTGGAGCTCTAGAAAAGTTCAAGATCTTTAAGCTATGGTTGAGATAGAGACAGGTCTGAAGATTAAATGTCTGAGATCAAATAGAGGTGGTGAATTCACTTTTGGTGAGTTTAATTCTTTTTGTGAAGAACATGGGATAAGGAGACAATTATCTACATCGTCAACCCCTTAGCAAAATGGATTTGTGGAAAGGAAGAATATGACAGTTCAAGATGTTGCTAGGACTATGATGTTGGAAGGAAATGTTCCTCATATCTATTGGAGAGAAGTTGTGAGTATTTTTGTGTACACTCTCAACCGGTACCAAATCAAAGGTGATACTAGTAAGACCCCTTTTGAGCTATGGACTAGTCATAAGCCTATTGTTAGATATTTCAAGATCTTTGGAAGAAAATGTTATATCAAAAGAGATGAAGATATAGGAAAGTTTGATGCTAGGAGTGGTGAAGGTATCTTTCTGGGTTATTCTACTAAAAGCAAGGCCTACTAGTGCTACAATAAGAGATTGAGGAAAATGATTGAAAGTGAAAATGTCAAGGTTAATGAAGACATACCTACACCATCCAAAACTTGTGGATATGATTCTGATGATTAGAATGACAATACAAATAAAGGAAAGCAAGTTCAAACTTCAAATCAAGTTCAAATCATTCTGGTGAATCAAGAAGATCAAGAGGAAGGAGAAAACAATGAAAGTGTAGAAGAGAGAACACAAGAGTTTGAAGTTCAAGAACATCCTAAGACTCTGAGTTATGTAAAATTGAATCATTCAGAAGATCAGATCATAGGTGATAAGAACAAAGGTGTCCAGAATAGGAGAAATATGACAAAAGAGTACTATATGATTTCAAAGACTAAGCCTACTAATGTGAATGAAGCATGCAAAGATGAACATTGGGTAGAAGCAATGAAAGAAGAGCTACAAAAAAATGAGAAGAATGATACATGGATTCTTTTTCCTATACCTAAGGATAAAAATATCATTGGAACTAAATGGGTCTTTAGAAACAAACTATATGAGCAAGGTGAAGTAGTTAGAAACAAAGCAAGACTGGTGTGTAAAGTATATTCTTAAATGGAAGGAATTGACTTTGAAGAAACCTTTGCCCCTGTTGCTAGAATTGAAGCTGTGAGATTGTTTCTTGCTTTTGTTGCTTACAAAGACTACAAGGTTTATCAGATGGATATCAAGTTAGTTTTTCTAAGTGGCGAGTTGGAAGAAGAGGTGTATGTTGAGCAACCAGATGGATTTCAGTTGACTGATCAGGGAGATATGGTTTGTTGATTAAAGAAATCATTGTATGGACTTAAGCAAGCCCCTAGAGCATGGTATGCTAGATTGGATAAGTATTTGTTGAAGCTTGGATTTAATAAAGGAACTGCTGATAGTAATTTGTATTTCAAGATTGATCATAATAAATATTTTATTGTGGAAGTCTTTGTTGGTGATATCATCTTTGGAGGAGATGATAGTTTGTGCATGAAGTTTGTTGATGAGATGCAAAGTGAATTTGAGATGTCAATGATTGGAGAGATGAAATTATTTTTGGGATTGCAAATTACTCAGCTAGATAAAGGGATCTTTATATCTCAATTGAAGTATGTGAAATAATTGCTAAATAAATTTGGTATGGAAGATTCAAACCCAGTTGGTACACCCATGGTGAATGGATGTAAGTTGACAACAGATGATGATTCTTCGAAAGCAAATCAGACTAGATATAGATCAATGATTGGTGGATTGTTGTATTTAACTCAAACTAGGCCTGATATCATGAATGTTGTATGTATTGTTTCAAGATTTCAAGCTAATCCTAAAGAATCTCATGTGATTGTTGTGAAGAGGATTTTCAGATACTTGAAGGGGATAGTTGATTTTGGCATTTGGTATCCTAAAGATGATGATCTTACTTTGAGTGCCTTTACTGATGCTGATTGGGTAGGAGATGTGAATGATAGAAAAAGTACTAGTGGTGGTGCATTTTTCTTGGGTAAGAAGTTTATTTCATGGTTAAGTAAGAAGTAGAATGTCATTTCTTTATCTATTGCAGAGGCAGAATACATTGTTGTTGCTAAAAATTGTACTCAAGTATTATGGATGAAACAGATGTTGAAGGATATTAGAGTTGTGTATGATGAGCCTATTGCTATATTCTGTGATAATTCGAGTGCCATTAACATTTCTAAGAATCTGGTGCTGCATTACAAGACCAAGCATATATCTATCAAGTTTCACTTTTTGAGATAGAAGGTGAGTGAAAAGGAAGTCAGATTGGAGTATGTGCCTATTAAGGAGTAGATTGCATACATCTTTACCAAAATGTTTCCTAAGGATACTTTTGAGTATCTCAGAGGGAAGTTAGGGGTTATTACCTCTCCTAATTAGAACTAAGATGCATTGCTTTGGATCAATCTATGCATTTCATAGTCATATCTTGATCGGGATTGATGTTGTGGTGGTTGCTACTTAGGGGGAGTAGTCAAATGTTCAGATATGTGGTTCAAAGCTTAGATATCTTTGTCATTGATGTCAAAGGGGGAGAAGAGTAATGTGAAAAAATTTCTAGAGGAGAAGAACCTTGTGGAGAGAAGATTTATGTGGATGAGTTGAGGAGAGAAGAATCAAAACCTAAGGGGAGTAAGTGTTAAGAGATAGTTGCGTTGAAGGTGTTTTTCACATCATGTGTTGTCATCAATGCCAAAGGGGGATATTGTTGGATGTTGTGGTTGTTTTGTTGATATGTGGTTGTCATTGATGTAAACACTATTATAATTAATGCATTAGAAGTTGTATATGTCAAGGATATTGAGAAAATTGTAAATGAAATGAGTTGCAGGTTGTTAGTGATGAAGTGAAGTTCAATTTGTTGGTGAGTTCAGTACGTTGATGATTGGAGGTTGTGGACTAAAGGGTTTCTTTTCGAGTATATATAGTTTATTCACATTGAGTTTTAGAGATCCATGTGAAGATTTGATCAAGTTATGAAGATTTATATTGTGATAGTTTTTCTATTACTTCAGTTTGTGTTCATGAATGAAGATAATGTGATTCTAGTTAGTTCAATTGTTGTGGATGCTTCTCTAGTGATTCATGATGTTTGTGGATATTTCTAGATCGTTCTCTATCTGTGTTGCACGTCGGCATTGATCGTTGTGCTCGCGATCCGTGATTTTCTCTTGCATGTTCATGTTTTTCATGTTCATGACCAACAAGGTGTTTGTAGCGTGTTGTGGATCCTCGAGGAATAATTTTTGAAGGTGGTTCATGTTCAAGGATGCTATTTTGGGTTGGGTCTTCACTATGTTGTGGCTGACCTTGGTTGATTCACATCAATAATTGTTATTGATTTGGGCTGACAGTTTATATTAATTTTATTATTTTGTTGAAGCCGACATATAGTGATGTAATTTCTTGTTGCAGATATTTATAAGCGATTGTTTATTTCATTTGTAGTATGCCGAATGTGTGCATGTGTGAATAATGTTCTAAATCATTCAAAGGCATAGCAGCGTGTGAAGAAGAGTGAAGAAGAGTGGAGAAGTGTTCATGTGCTTAACCGGAATTGTGATCAGGCATTAGCAGATGCTATTTTATCAATTCAAATCCATGCGGATGTAATTTGAATCTTTCTGTAAGATAGTGTGTCTTTCTTTGGGTAGTAATCCTTGTTGTAATTGAGTAGTGAGCTCTAGGCAGTGTGTTTGAATGCATGTGCATTCCCCATTTCATTCTCTATACTTTTAACAGGGTATAATCTTGTGGACTAACTTCCACCATGGTTTTTCCCCTAACAGGATTTCCATGTAAAAAATATTGGTGTCATGTGTGTTTCTAATGTGTTGATTTATGTGTTCATTATTAATAATCAGATTTGAGAATAAGGTTAATAAAATTAATAAGTTTTGAATTTCTGAGACAACTAATTCACCCCCCTCTTAGTTGTCTGCCCTTGTGTTGCCAACAGTGTTAAGCATCTTGTTTTAAAATTTCAAGATGTTAATGGATGAGTTACAACCTTTGAAAAATATAAAAGAGAACAGTAAATAAAATTCTAAAAGTAGTCTACAAGTATATGGTTGGTGATAAATTACAATGTAGGAGACTGTTAGAGCATGGCAGGTTAGAGGAGAGTATTAAGGAAATCCAATGGTCTTAGGTTATTTCCTAGAGTTTGTGCAACTATAAGAATACACATGATCTAATAATATAGTCAAATGCCCTGTGACACAAACACAGTTATAGTCTACATTATCATGCAACGATTAGTCATCATAGTGAAGAAGCATACCACATCCATATGACTATACCAACACATTCTGCATGCACAAGAAGCTCACAAGGGCTTGGTCTTCACTGCTGCCACATCTCACATGCTTGATATGATAAGAGGATTGAATTATCAGTGTGAGGTTGAACTCCCTTCTTGATGGTAGAGAGGAAACATTCAAGGTTTGGACTTCTTGCCAATGAATCTTTCTTTTGAAAGCAAAAAATTCACTCCCTCTGTTGCATCCTTGAAACCCTAGGTAACAGTCCTCCACACTTAATTGCCTCCTATGCATAATCAATCTTCACTTCATAATGATGTATATATCCCTTCAAATTTTGAAATCTACTTGTTATAAAACCCTTAGGGTTTGATCTAAAAGATACATCTTCATGTATAATGACTCCCATTCATCATATCCTCAAAGTAGCTTTAGAATACAGTGATAAAATAGTCACCAAGCATTAATGGTTTTGGTGAATGATGATTATATTTTTTACAACCAAAGACTATCCTTACTCCTCATGACAGTCATTAAGACTGTCTTTCTTTAAAATCTTGACTATTTAATTTGACTATCCTCAATTATCTTTATCACTAACTTTGTCAAGGTCTCAAATACTCATGGATAAGACTGTCCTTTTCTGCCTTTCTTCATCAATGACCTTTATGAAAATCCTCCTTAGTTGGTTGTGGCTTTAAAACTTATGTTGATCCATGGTCATCTTTGTGATTTTCATCATAGAAAGTTACCTTGTCATCATGCTTTTAGACTGTCATTTCAATCCTTTGGGTGACTATCCTTTCATCCTCACTGCCTATAGCCAAAAAGGTTTTGCTTATGATTGTACTCTCCTTCATGATGTATGCTACTGTTCTCATAGAATCTCCATCATGTGTAATGTGAGTGCATTAGAATTTGGTCAAGTGTATTTTGATGAAGTGACTACGACTCTTCAGTTCATTAGCAACTTGACTGTGATAGTTTGCATTTGCAATACATCTATACCTTCTAAAATCTTGCCATTTATCTTCTTGACTTCCTTTGGAAGAGTTGTAGGTTGTCATCTTGTTATAGATCTTTGTAATGATTCCTTTTATCCTTTTTCCTTTGAAACTTCTTTCATAGCCAATAAATCAAGGGAGCTAAAGTCATAAAACTTAAAATCCTCACTGAAATGTTTGTTAGGTTGATAGTTTATATCTAAACATATTTTGGAAAGTGCTTATCTAGTTTTTAAATTTTTTTATGTATTTAAATTTTAAGCTAAATGTTGTTTTGATATTCAATGTGCATGTAAGAGATATACTCTTGAATTTATGAGATCTAACATTGTTATTGATAAATATATATGTATTTTCAAAGATACTTGTAGATTTCCAAGAGAATCTAGGGGCAACATAGAATCATTTGAAAAATATTGATGTAATGCATAAGATTCAGAAGCTTTTCAGTGCAGGAATTGTGCAAGTAAGATGATGATGAGTCATTTAATTATGTAGGAGTTTATTATAGGCAAAATTCAGTGAGGGTACATGGTTTTTTAGTTTGATTTTATGAGTGTCTTAGCCCAATTTGTACGGAACTAAGTTCAGTTTTTATTTAGTTCCTGGAAACTTTTGAGACTCATCATTGTTAATTTTGTGGTGGAAAAATTTACCCTCAAAGATGTAGGAATGCAGGTGGCTGATTTTATTTGGTTTTGTTGATAATGCAATGCATCATTGTATTCCTTTTTTGCACTAGAAAGACTAATTATGTAACAGTCAATGATCCTAGTGCAATTGATCAAGATTGTTTATAATTTTAACATTTCAAAATTTCATAATATGATTCTAGTTTGTTCATTAGTTCACTATTGTTTATAAAAAGGGTTCTATCTAGGGTAACTATTATATATTTATCAACTCATAGGAATAGGACTATTGCTACAGGTTTAGTTTTATACTTATAATCTAGGAACACATTGTTTTGATAGCTCATTTACTACCCCTACTACATCCAAAATGTATATGTTTCTTCGTTGAATTGAGATTTTTTCAAACTAATACAAAGAAATTTTATGTTATATGGAGTTACTTTGAAATCCCATTCCACTAATTTGAGATGATGAAATAAAAATTATTTGGCTTCCTTTGGGCCTTCAATGCTTTGGATAATTTCCATTAGTGACATATTTCTACGGTTGTGCTGTTATGAAGTAAATACAGTGCCTAGTTTTTAGTTTTGGGTAGTTCCATTGTAGTTAAGTTTTGGGGAGACAAAATCTTATTCAAAAAAATGCCTTAAAGAAATGTGATTCAGGAGTGCCCTGTTTGACATACATGAAAATGTGGAAGCATAGACAAGGCAAGTGAATTGTTTCAAAAAATGCCTCAAATAAATGTGATCCTGCTCTCCCGCAAGCACTTCAAGTCATGCCTGTGGTGATGCATGGGTTTCTCGCATCACTACAACCATGACTTGAAGTGCTTGTGGGAGAGCGGGTACAAACATTGATGATTGTAATCCTCAATTGACACCTAAACAAGTCCCTGATGATGCAATAAGAATAGTGATTTCTTCTTTGACTATGATATTCAATTTGAAACTAGCAATCTCCTTTTCCTTTAAATCTACGACGAATATTTTCCTATCAGTGAAATCTAGTGGCCCCTACACACATTTTACTTAGATGCAACTTTTAACTCCATTGGGATCTCCTTGAATCAACTTCAATGGCTTTAAATATTAGAAATTCTTCAATATATAGTCGATATCCTTACAAAAACTTAAGAGGATAGTCGATGGCCTTACAAAAACTTAGTGTACCCACTCTCCCACAAGAAATTCAAAGTCATGTTTGTGGTGATCCAAGAAAGCTCTGCATCACCACAGGCATGACTTGAAGTGCTTGTGAGAGAGCGAGATCACATTTCTTTGAGGCACTTTTTGAAACGGTTCGCTTGCCTTGTGTATGCTTCCACATTTTCATGTATGTCTAGCAGGGCACTTGTAACTACAACATATTACAAAAAAATCCCTATCAGAACAAAGAAGAGTTTTAAGAGTTTTCTTGATTGCTTTTATAATGAATTTAATCATTGGTGTTGTTTTTATGTACAAGATTCAATCATTCATCTGAACACCTTGCAGTTGTGGTCAATATAGTCTCTATTAAGAAGTGCATAGGTTTTTCTCATACGCATTACTTAGTAAAACCTTCTTTGTAATTTATCTTGTATTTCTTATGTAAATCATTCTAGTTTTTCTCACTGAATTTTGGCATTTGAGTATTGTATGATGTTGCTACATTTTTCTCCTAATTTTATTACAAATAATGTGTGGCATTTAGAATCTTTTTCATGTCTCAAGATTTATATCACTTGTAGACCTGAGTTTGTTTATTGTTATGATTTGATGGATGTCCCTTCATTACTACTGGATATCTGATGTAGCACATGTTATTATAGTGCAAGCCTATGTTTCATTTAGCATTACCAATATTCTCCACAAGAACATTGTCCTTGTTTAAAATTATGGAAATGGTTCACATCTCTTAGAAAAATTTCTCTTGCAACAATCTTGGAGATGAATTTAGATGGAGAAGATTTGTTGATTTTGTGTCATCTTTTGGTTAGGTAATATAAATGAACCCATGTTTTTTCCTATCAGTTAAATCAATGTTGTAGAAAAATATTTACATTATGCTTGCATTTGGCATCAATGTGCAAAGTCACCTCCTTGTCATTTCACAAGAACAACCTATCTTTGAAGCATTGTTCAGAATTTGGTTAAGAGGACTGCCACCTTGCAATTTGAACCTTTGCATAGTCATAACATCCTTTGCATAAGTCTATCCTCATTGTCATTTTTTATATGATGATCTTTTCAAACAAAAAAGCTTTAAATGGTGGACATTGAAATTGTATTTATCTCCAATACTTGTTTGTGCAATGCTCATAAAAGAACCTCTATTTAAGCAAAAAATATTAGCATGGCTTCATGAAACTATCAATAATACCGATTGTCCTAGCATTTGGACCTAATATTGACAATGAATTAAGATGGTCTAACTCCCTGTCTTTCAATCTCTCATGAAGCTCACAAAAAAACACTTAGTTTCTTACTTTTATAGGGAGCTAATTGATTTCTATCAAAACTCTACCCCTTTAGTATCATTTGTGTGGTAGTGTTATAATGCTACATGATCCTCTCAAGGATAGCTTTGATACAAGCACTTTATTCACCAAACCTATTCAAGACTGCACTTTCATTATGTATATGCTTGATATGATACTCACCACATTCACTAACTTGCATTCATTGTGTATATGCTTGATATGATACTCACTATACTCTATTACCTTTGATGTCTAAAATGGAGGGTGGTTGTCTATTTGATTACAATTTCATCATGAATCTCTTTCTTTAGGTAATTGCTTTCTAGTTGTTCTAAATTCATATATGTTCTTCCTATTGATAAATAGCTTATGGTTTTTTATATGGAATTCTAAAGTTGAGGTGACTATTAAACTATTGCTCTCAATGTAAATTTTTTTGTTATATGATTATTTCTTGCAGTGCCCGTATTGGATGTAGATTCATGCATCAAGTTGTTTGAACAGTCCAAGTCTTATGGAGGGCTATATTTCTTCTTGGGTGCATATTTGAGCTTTAGGTGATTTAACTTTGGATTGTCACTTGTATCATTTTGTCACTGATATTCATTGATATATTTGAGGAGGTAATTTTTTAGTAGCTTGGGAACCTTGTACTTATATGATAAATCATATTTTTGATGTCATTGGCAGTGAGGATCTCGACATTCACTTCAAATACATTGAAGAAATGGCCAAAATTGGACAAATCAAGGAGGTGGAATGTGTAACCAAAGAGTCAAACTTCTATGATGTTGAAAAACAAAGAACTTTCTTATGGAAGCAAGAATTCTAGATGCTCGTCTACTGATAAATGTTTGTGATTGGTTTGAATTTGTCCACTGTCATGTTCAGTATAGCTTATTAGTCAAGGTATATGCAGAACATAGTTCTCAGTCCATACTGAGTATTCATGGTGTGAATTCTATAGAGGAGTCTTTCATAGGACCCTTAGGCTTCATTTTTCAAGTAGTTCTTTCATGTTTTAGAGTTGTATAAGAAAGAAATAGAGCATTGTAACTCAATTTTCTCAATCATAGCACTGAGAAACACACTTTGTAACACATTTTTCAAAGAAAAGACACACATTTCTATCTTGTATCTACTGTAAGAACACTTTTTCTCAATAAAATTTCAATATTTTTCCTTCTTAATAGTTGTTTCATTATGTACAAATGAATGATTGATTGTGTTTTTCCATGTTTTATGTTTAAACCTCAAAAGAATTGTCTCATTTCCAACACTTTTAGGTAGAAATTAGTTAACAAAAATAATTAAATAAACTACCAATTGACTAAATATACTACTAACTGATAGAAATCAGTGAATAAATATGACTAATAATATATGACTAAATATACTACCTATTGACATAAATCGGTGAATAAATATACTACCAATTGATAAAAATTAGTGAATAAATATGACTAAATCAATGACTAAAAATATACTACAATATTGATCAATGAAAACAACCAAATAAATGATTGGCAATAAACTACTAATGGTCACATGACCAAGCTTAGTGAATAATATGACTAAACATATGACTAAATCAATGAATAAATTAACAACTAAATATACTACCAAATCGATCAATCAAAACAACCATTAAATGACTAAAATTGGTTTAGTCATAAATTTGGTCACATTATAAATGACTGGAAATAAACTACTAATGGTCATGTGACCAAGTTCAGTCATTTATATGCAGTTTTTAGTAGTTTTTTTAGTCATATATTGTTGTTTTTGTACTAGTGTTAGAGCTTATACATGTAGAATTTTACCACAAGCTCAAAGTAATTCTTTTACATAGAATAGGATCAATCTAATCACATCTCTACAAAGTACATGAAAAATTATGCACTTTCCAAAAAATGTCACCATAGGAGCAAGAATGGAGCCCCACAAGTTCCCAAAATGAGAAGGACTCAACAACACCTGCGAGAATCTAAAATTTCTAGAAAAAAAAGCACCAAAATTAATGATCAATTGCATCATTATGAATAGCACAAAATTCTACCCCAAATCTAAAAAAAATTGTCAAGGAGTTTGTATGACCGAGTTATGAGCCTACAAAGTTGGATTACAAAATCAAAACTGCCAATGAAGAGGGGAGCCGAAAATCCTTAAGGCTATTGATGTTGCTGCCAATGTAGTGTTGAAATTAGTAGTTGATGAGGTTAAATTTGATGACCCTCTAGCTGTCACATCAAAATAGACTCTTTCCACCAAAATATTCTTCGTTGATGTCGATGTGAATCTTCACAAATTATTCAGAGAATCTTTAGTTGACAGTCAATGGAATCAAGGAATATTCTCACTAAAATATTATTCTTAGTACATTGGAATTAATTTGAAAACTAGCATAGGTGAAGGTAGGGGTGAGGGGTAGGGGTTGTGTGGTGGTATTTCTATGTGTCGTGTGGCACTTACAAAGGCCTATGGTACCCTACAAGACTTGTGATGGTACCCTACACACTATAGTGTAGGTACTTTGTCATTTTCCCAAGGTATGACAGTGAATTTATTTATTTATTTTTTATTTAAATAAAAAATATTAAAAATAACTCATCTAAATATTTCAATCCTACCATAGTTTCTTTTGATGACTATACAACATTATTATGACAACCATACAATTATACAGATGGTGAAGGAGGGGAAACTTTTTCCTCAGGCTCTGGGTGAAGTGCTTTGATTTTCATGATTTGACAGTTGATCTTGGGGGTTTTAAGGCTTCTAGATGTGATGGAAGGGTTAGATTTAACCCAAAGTGCTCCAAAATTACAATTACCTTTTGAATCTAGCAACCACTCTTCATATTCAAACCCTCATAAATCTGGCCTCATTTGTTTGATTTGGATGAAAAAAAAGGAAATTTGACTATCTTGAATCTCCTAAAGTTAATGGTGAGCTCAGATTTACACCAAAAAGCTTTGATTTGAACTTGCAATACAAATCCACAAAGAGGAAACTACCAAATTTGGTATTTCTTTTTTTAAAAATTATTCTCTAGATCATCATTTGATGCAAGATAATACCATACTCAAATTTTCACGAACCACCAATATTTTTAATCTCAATAAAGACTAAAATTAACAAGAAGCAATCCCATAATATTTGATACCATGTAAGATATTGGATAGAATACTCTACACCTTGTTGAACAAGACAATTGAGAAGGGGGTGAATTAGTTCTAACTAACTTTAACCTTTAAAATTTTCACTAGAAATTGAATCAATCACAAATCCTTTACTCTACTAATATAATTAATCATTAAGTGCAAAGGAATAAATTGAAAAGCATCATACATACACAATAACACCAGATTTATGTGGAAAACCCAATAAGGGAAAAACCATGATGAGGATTAGCTCACAATATAGATAATATCAAAACTGATTACAAAGGCTCACTACTAGAGAAGGCTCACTACCAAAATAGGACACACTGTCTAGATCAAGACTCACTATCCAACAAGGGTTAACCACCTAGAGGGCTCACTGCCACAAAATTACAAAGAATATTGAAGGGATTTGTTACATAGAGAAAAATAATCTCAATGCAACAAAGATTTCCACCACAATTCACTCAAACACTTGCAGACATGCATGAATGATAGAGTACACCTTCAACTCATTGCATCTAGAAACTCACAATTAGATTTGTACTGATTTGTGCCAACTCGCATCACATACACACTGATTCACATCTATCTTTCTTGCATTCTTTGTACATCTTTCACCCAATATCTCATCTTATGTTTATACCATCTTCAACTTTGAAACATATCCAAAGTTGACCACACACCATTTGCATTTACAAATTCAAATTAGGTTGGCACCAAAACATTCTAGGGTGGAATTAGAATGAGGGCGAACCAAACACATGATTCAACATGCTTCCATAAGCTTTGAAAGTAGTGCTAAACATAAGGTCATCCAAACTAGTGTAAAACACATAAACAATTAAGCACACACAACCTTAGCACGATCCAATTCTTCCATATACAAAATTATCTTCAACACGATCATATCAGCTTAACTCCAAAACCATAAGTAATAAGAATCGAACAACAAGAAATCTGGAGCAACTACATTTCTCCTGAACCTTAGCCAGTAGCCAAATACTTTGAAAAATAGTTCACAATTGGTAAACATAACTCACATTGTACAATGATCCAGAAGCCCAAAATTTGGATATAGCAACTTCCAACAATCACAAACAAGATATTTGGATTATACAAACATAGGAGCAAATCTTGGAGGAAAACTCAGAGGACACACTGAACACCTACAACCCTTTTCCTTTACGATTTTCTCAATATCTTCAACATATATAACCAATAACCTTCATCCATGACATAAATGACAATCGTAACTAGTTGAGAACTAGTTGACCAATTGACATCAATGACAACACTCTCATACTTGCTTCTACATCTTCATTCTTGCAACAATCTCCCCCTTTGTCATTGATGGCAACACATGATGTGAAAAACCATCAAAGACAACACAACAACTCTAAACACATTTCCTCATGATTTTAGTTTTTATTTCTCCCCCTTAGTAGATAATATTTTTCACATGATACTATTTCTCTCTCTAATATTTCTCCCCCACCTTTGAAATCAATGGCAAAGGAAAATAATATTTTACATTGATTTCCCCTTTGAAATTAAGAAAAAAATAATCTTTCAATGACAATACATGACACTACTTACTCCCCCTAAGAGATAGCCACCAAAACATCAACCCAGAAGAAAGATAGATCCATAGATCGACTGAACTAATGCAACTCCATATACATCTAGTTCAAGAAAGGAGGGACAATGACCCCTAACTTCTCTCAAAGATACTCAAAAGTATATTTAGGAAGAGCCTTCATAAATATGTCAGCCACTTGATCCTTCGAAGGTACATATTCAAGCTTTACTTCATTCTTCACAACCTTCTCTCTCAAAAAGTGATACCTAATAAATAAATGCTTTATCCTCAAATGCATCACTGGATTCCTTAAAATGTTAATTTCAATTGTATTATCATAGAAGATAGAAATAGGATCATCATACAATACTCTGATATCTTTCAATGTTTGTTTCATTAACAAAACTTGTGTGTAACAAGATGAAACATCAATATACTCAACTTCAACAGTAGATAAGGAAACTAAATCTTGCTTTTTACTCAACCAAGCCACCAACTTGCAACCAAGAAATAATGCACCACCACTTGTAATTTTCCCATCATCTACACAACCAACCCAATTTGCATCTGTGTAAGCACTTAATGTAAAATCAGTATCCCTAAGATACCACAAGCCCTAATCTAGAGTTCCATTCAAATATCTAAATATCATCTTAACAACATGTGTTTCTTTAGGGCCTTCTTGAAATCTAGCCACAAGACAAACTACATGCATGATATCCAGTCTAGTAGTAGTTAAATATATCAATCCACCAATCATAGATCTATATTTTCTCTGATACACCTTAGGTGAATTGTCATCTTTACTCAATTTGTAACCAATCCCCATAGGAGTGCATACTGGTTTACAATCACCCATCCCAAACTTCTTCAACATCTCTCGTGCATACTTTGACTGTGAAATAAAAATCCCTTTCTCTGTTTGATTAATTTGCAGCCCAAGAAAGAAATTAATCTCACCACATATGGACATCTCAAACTCTTTTTGAATTTCTTTAGCAAACATCTTGCACATAGTTTCATTTCCTCCAAAGATAATGTCATCAACATATACAACCACTACCAAGATCTTGTCATTTTCAATTTTAAAATATAGATTACTATCTATTGTACCTTTGTTGAAACCTTGTTGAATCAAATATTTGTATAACCTTGCATACCAAGCTCTAGGAGCTTGCTACAATCCATATGAAATCTTTTTCAATCTGCAAACCATATCTGGTTGATGTGACAACTGAAATCCTTCTGATTTTTCCATGTATACTTCTTCCTCTAACTCACCATTCAAGAATGCAAACTTAACATCCATCTAATAGACCTTGAAATATTTATGAGCAAAAAACACTAAAAAACATTCTGATAGCTTCCATTCTTGCAATCAGAGCAAAAGTTTCCTGAAAATCTATACCTTCTACTTGTGAGTATCCCTTACACACAAGCCTTGCTTTATTTGTGACTACTTCTCCATTCTCATTCAATTTTTTTTTGAATATCCACTTTGATCCAATTATGTTTTTATCTGTCAATCTAGGGACTAATTCCCAATTTTTATTCTTCTCAATCTACGTAATTTCTTCTTTCATAGATTCCATCCAATGATCATCTTTGCATGCTTCACTTACTTGGTTCAATCTTAGAAAGTAAACACAAATTTATTTCACCACCACCACCAACTCTGCTTCTTGTCAATACTCCTTTCATTTTGTCTCTAATGATTTGATTTTTTGAATGATTTTTCTACACATATTTAGGTGTCTTAGGGGACACCACCAGAGCTTCTTCTTCTTCTTCTTCTTCATTATGATTCTCCTATTCTTCCACAGCTTCTTCAATTCTTACACAATCAGGTTCATTAGATACATATCCATCAACTTCAATTGAATTCTTCATTGCTTCATCAACCTTGACATTTGTACTTTCCACAATTTTTCTCAGTCTTTTATTAAAACATTTGTAAGCTTTGCTCTTAGTAGAATATCCAATAAAAATACCTTCATTACTTCTAGCATCAAACTTCCCTAAATTTTCTTCATCTTGTCTAATATAACATTTTCTTCCAAATACCTTGAAATACTTAACAACAAGAATTCTTCCACACCATAGCTCATAGGGGGCCTTAGTATTGTTAGCTCTTGCTTGAACTTGATTGAACACATAAACAACAGTGTGAATAGCTTCTCTCTAGTAAACTTGTGGTAGACTTGCTTATGTAATCATTGTTCTAGTTGCTTCTTGAATTGTTTTGTTCTTTCTTTCAACAACTCCATTCTACTAAGGAGTTCTAGGAACAAATAATTGTCTTTTTATTCCATGAACTTCACAAAAAATATTAAACTCATGGGAGGTGAATTCGCCACCTCTGTTAGACCTCAAGCATTTTATTCTCAAATTCACTTCATTCTCTACCATAGCTTTGAATGTTTTGAATCTATCTAATGCATTAGATTTCTCTCTAAGAAAAGTAACCCATGTATATCTATAGTAATCATCAATAAAAAGCATAAAGTACCTTTCACCTTGTAGACTTCTCACTCTTGTAGGACCATAAAGATCTGTATGAATTAAATTCAGTAGTCCACTAGTAGATTGTTCCTTTGATCTGAAGTTGTTTCTTGCTTGCTTTCCAGATTGACAATTCCTGCAAATAGCATTAACAAGCTTTGTAATCCTCGGTAAATCTCTTACGGCTTGCACTGCACTAATCCTTACCAAGTTATCAAAATTCATATGACACATTCTTTGATCTCATAACCAGTTGTCATTAATCTGAGTCATAAAGCAATGTCCATCAACTCCCTTAAGCTGATATATATTTCCTTCAGACTTCTTTCTTGCAGCAATCACTATTTCGAATCCTTTCTTTATTTCACATCTCTCCTCCTCAAATACAAGATTATATCCTTTACTACACATTTTTCCAACACTCAAAAGATTATGCCTTAAACCCTTAACATAGTAGACATCATCAGTATTATGCTTTCCATTGAAACTTACTGAACCTATCCCACAAATTTTAGCACCAGTATCATCTCCAAACATAACTAATCCTCCATCATATTTTTCAAGTTTAAAAAACTTACTCTTGTCACCTATCATGTGATGTGAACAACCACTGTCAACAACCCAGTAGTTTTGTTATTGTTTAGCATGTAGGGTAGAGATTACAATACCTTCATCTTTCTCTTTCTCTGGAGGACATTCCTTCACCTATCTTTTAGATTTAGCAAAAGTAGAATCATCTTTTATAGCCAAGAACAAGCATTCATTGTCATCAAAATATCCATAATCAAATTATTCATCAAAAATACTAGTATCCTCATTCACATAATATGTTGTATTGATCTTCTTTCCTTTTTTTTTTTGTTAAATCTCTATTTTTTCTTCTTAGCTCTTTTCGGGCATCTCAAAGCATAATGATCTATTCCTCCACAACTAAAGCATTTAAAGGGTAACTTACCTTCATACTTGTCAGAGCCTTTCTGCATATTTCTCAAAAAGTTAGCTTCTACTTCATCAAGATTCTCTTCATCCGGATCTTTAGATTTTGTAGCCTTGAAAGTAGTTTCTGATTTGGATACATTTCTCAAATTTGGCTTTCTTATCTCATAAGATGTTAGAGTTCCTAATAATTGATATTTAATATAAGTCTTGTAATCCACATATTCTTCAATAGCAGATGCCTTTTCTTTTTATGCATCAGGAAGATTTCTAAGAATATTCTTCATAATCCTAGATTCATCTACTATAGCACCAAGTCCTTGTATTCCACGTACCAACTCAAATATTGAAGATAAGAAGAACAATGATAAGTAGATCTGAAATCAAAGGAATGTAGCTTGAAAACCACCAGGTAGACAACCAAATGCACAAAGGTACCTATCTTATAATGGTTTTTGTTATTCTTACAATAAATTTGGATATAAGTCTATTGAATGTAGAAGTAGAATGAATCAATATGTTCCACCTTTTTTGGTCAATATTTTACATGCAAGAAATTTGGTCATAGAGCTAATGAGTGCAATGTCAAATGATGAATGGCTATAACAATGGAAGAATGGTTCAATCTTTCAATGACTACTATTATACATGTTATATATTTGGGCATAAAACTAATCAATGTAGATCTAGAATGAATGAAAGGAATACTAGTCAAAATAATGTCATATGTTACAATTGTAATAGGCTTGGACACATTTCCAAGTTTTGCAGAAGTAGAAATATGAAGAAAGATAATTTGGTAAAGAAGAATGAACCAGTACAAAAGATTGATCTAGCTGAAACAAAGAAGGAGATGTAAAAGGTTTGGAGAAATAAGGAAGAGACTGAGGTTAAGGATGAATCTATACAAACATATGGTGCAAATGTTTCCACTAGAAACTAAGTTGAGAGCTTTGTCTCAGGGGGAGATTTAATGGAAATATTTTATCCCCTGCCAAAGAAAATGGTGTTGATGCTTCAACATGAGGATATGTGGTGTAGATCAACATGCTTGATCATTTGAAGAGAATTTTAGTAGAAAATGTTGAAATGCGGGAGATTGCAAAGCATTTGAAGGCCATTGTGCACACAGTGAAGGGTTTCCTAGATTTATTGTTTGAAGCATTCATTGTGAAATTAGGTCAATTCCAAAAGGTTATAAAGTGATTTTACTTAGCCAAATTAATTCATAATGAGCATTGAGAAGGAGTAGAGCCGTGAAGAAAAGGTTTGGAGTGATCAAGGTGATTTGTGATCTAGTGTGTTCAAACCCTAATTAGAAAAGCAAAGGAAAAGGTATTTATAATATTTTTTTTCCCTAGTTTAACAAAGAAATTTGTTGAAAGCAATTTGAATTCATTTAGAAATGGCTACACATTGAGGGTTGTTGAGGTTAATAAAAGGCCATGACCTAAGTTTAAGAAACATCTTGTTAAATCCACAAACATTGACCCCTTAGGCATATTTTCTAAGGTTCTATATGGTGTGTTGCATACAAATGATATAAGGGTTTGCATTTATTGCAAATTGGAAGAAACCAATAATAAAGAAGAAGGTTGAAAAGATGGTTGGCAGTTTTGTGGAGGATATGGGATTCGCAAAGGAGCAAGTGGAGCAAGCAAGAGCGAGGGATGGAGCTACAGGAAGCTCATCAGGCACTAAAAGATCTAGTAGAATAACTACCACTCATCCCACTATCCAAAAGTCCTCCAAGACTAAGACCTCTACTAGTGAAAAGAGAAAAGCAACTGATAGTCCTTTGGTGAAGAAGTCCCCTCTAGTTGTGCAAAGTACAAGGTCTGAAAAGAAGAAATCTAGTACAATAGCACCACCTATAGCCCCTACAAAGAAGAGAACAAAACAAAAATCCGTGAGAGAAAAATATATAAGTGTAAATGCTGAAGAGGATGAAGAAGAGGAGGAATAAGGACCATAAAAGGAAAAGTGAAGCTTCACAAGGTGAAGAAAGTGTCAAAAGAAAGAGATTTGATATCATTGATATGGATAGTGGAGAAGAAATAGAGAAGGAAAAGGAAGCTTTTGTAGTTCAAATGCGAGAGAAGAATAAAGAAGCCACCAAGAAGGTGTCACCAGAGAAGAAGTAAGCAAAAACAAGGTAGAATAAGACTCCAAATGAAAGAAAAAAGTAAAAGAAAACACCTCTGGTAAGAACACACACTCCCATGAAGTTAGAAGCACTTTTCAATGGCATAGAACAAAATGAGATGTTAGCAAAAATTGCAGCATTGTATAATGGAGAAAATGAGGTGGATAAGGCCACCATTGTAGAAGCTATCATTAAGTATTGAACCAACAATTTTGGTGTTGTTTTATGGACTTCTCTTACACTCTTAGGATCTTTCACCTGAAAGGAGAGAGATAGAACCCCAAAATTGAAGTGGTTCACTCAAATAGAGAATTGTACGATGTAATTAAGACTGAATGCAATGGTGTAAATGCAACTAAATGACGAAAGTGATTGACTATTAATGCAAAACTAATGAAATGTGCAATGTTTGAAAACATAGTGAGGTATGTAGAAAATACAATAGAAATGAAAAATAATGCAAACATAATTGAAAAAGGTCAAAAAAAGTGCACCTAGGAATTGGATGATGAATTTGGAATGTTCTAAAATCTGGCAGAGATCAATGTAAATCACCAGTGGGACTCATTCACCACTGATGGCGAATCAGTCCTGCTTCTAACAAAAACACTTGAAAACTACTTTCTGACAGTCGGGAACTAGAATCTGACAAAATCACCTTTTTCAGACTTAAGGTGGGACTCATTCACCACTGATGGTGAATCAGTCCTCCAAAATTCTATGAAATCAAAGGTCAATTCTATAGCTCCAGATTTCAACTTGTCTTCTTGTTGGGTTGATAGAGTCAAATCTACATAAAATAGACTATAGGTTGTCTCCAAGCTTGAAATAGGGTTTAGTTGACTTGAAACACTTTGTTGACTTGTTGACCACCTTTCAACACCTAATTGCTTAAAAAATCTACATATAAAACTCTGCAAACACACATGCAAAAGGGGGAAAATGGTTAATGGTTAGAGTATAGGGATTTGCCTTGGTCAAATCCCACTTTGGTAATCAAACCCTTAATGAAGAAATGAAATGAAATGAGCAAGGGATGATGAATAAAAAACATGCAAATGTCCTAAAATCACCACAACCATGTTGAAGAAATTTGAAGATATGTCAATGGCTACTCCAAGATGCTTGATGAATGCTTGATTGAATGATGCAAAGTGCTTGAATGCTAATTGAAGTTGAATGAGTGAATGCAAGTGAATGTGGATTGAAATGAGAAGAAAAACACTTATTTATACACATTTATGCCCTAATGACCCAATAATACCTCATCACAGGTTGACATAAGGTATTTTTAAATAAAAAACCGAATGGAATTTTGAATTATTTTGAATTTGGAGCGAAGAGGGACTCATTCACCACCCATGGAAAATGGGTCCCACCTTGGGCTTGTAAGTGGGTGTCGGGAATTAAGTCACATTTAATGTTATTTATTAGGTTTACATTCAAAAATACACTTAATTAAGTCTTTTGAGTGCATAAAGAGGTCAAATAAAGCATAAGAAAGGTGTAAATAGTGAAATGAAGCCTAGGAAAGCATGAAATCTTGTTACAAGACTTTACAACACTTTAAAATAGGACTTGATAAGTGATGAAAAGGTGGTTTTTAGGTGAATTGTAATGAAAATAGTCTAGAAAAGTGTAGAAATATGTTACAACACTTCACAACACCTTCACAAGATGTCATAATTTGAATGTTTAGGACCTAATGCGAATGCATAAGTTACATTGCAACATTAAATCAAAGAAAAACAAGTCAAACATCACAAGAGAAAGACCTAAAAGACCATGAAAATGTCAATGATCCATTTTTCTATGGTACAAGTATATTATTGTTTTTGAAGTTGATATGTGAAACATAAGGAAAAAAATACTTGCGAATTATGGAATGTGTCGATAGAGAGAAGGAAAGAAGCTATAGATGAAGAAGCGAGGTTAAGAGATTATGCATTGGAAAGGATAAGTGCTCCTCTCTCTAAGGAAAACAAAGCCACTTTGGCTATGGTATTTAGTAAGGAACTCAAAACTAAACGAAGGGTGACAACCCTTATGGGTAGAGATAAAAATGATCTCAAGAGACTTAGGAAGGAGAGTGTTGAGAAAGTAGAAGAGATAGCACAATATTTGGGAATGACCCCTACTCCAAAAGAAAATATTGAAGGTGATGTGTAGATGGATGCCACTCAACATGAGCAAAGATAAACAAAGAAGTTACACATGGTAATACACCTCCAAAAGTGGAAGACATGATAGAGAAGAATGTTGAGGAAGCAATGATCAGAGAAGAAAAATTGCAAAGGAGGATACTCCTCCTCTGGTACCTGAAGAGAATGTTGAGGATACATAAGGAAAACCAAAGAAAGTTGCTCCTCTGGATAACACAGACCAGTCTACTAGAGAAGAAAATGTAATTGAGGATAGTGAAAAAGGGAACGATGGTGTAGAGAAGGATGAACAAGAAGATAAGATGGAAGATGAGGAAAAGAATGAAGATGCATCTGTAGATGCGAAAAATGAAGTAGAGACACAAGTGAGCTCTAGTAAGATGGAAAAGGAGTTGAAAGAAAAGACTGTAGAGAGTATGAAGACTACTGGTGAACCCTTTGGCTCCTTCGGAGATTCATTGAAAAATTACTAAGAATGTAGCTCAATTTCTAGTCTGTTGTATCAACACAACTACTACAATTACCTATGAAACATGGGAATGTGGATCTTGACAAAATTTCCCCCCTCCAAAAGCTTCAGTTGGGAGATGTATTCCATGCATCTACCTAGAAGGAGATTATAGAAAACCATAAAAAGAGTGGAGAGCTAATGGATGAAGCTGTAAAGGCTCTTCAAGATGCCATACCTAGTGCAAATATTGACACTTCACTTTCTGGTATGGAGAATTTGAAATTGTTAATTGATTCTTTTAAAGAATATGTTGTTGGTCTTAAAGGAAAAGTTGAAAATGAGGTTGAAAAGAAGATAAATGACAAGAATATGTTAAAAATTACTCAAAAGTGTACCTTGCAAACAAATTTTTTCAAGAAAACCTCAAGGGTGCACAAGATTGTGTGAATGAAGTGAAGACCCTATTTTAGTTTTGTATGAAGTGGCATGGAGCCACAAAAAGCATCAAAAATAAAATGGACTCAATTGAGTCCCAAATAGAGAGAGATTTTAGTGCATATAAATCTTGCACAAGGATTAGATGGAAGCATAAGGTTATCAATTGAGGACTTGCATGAAAAATATTTCCAACTACAAGGACAAAAAAAAGATCATCATACAGTTTGGGAACATCAGAGACTTGGTGAACTCAAAGTTCATATTTGTTGTCAGTGCTCTAATGTGTGTTGAGAAGGCTATCAAGATCAATCCAATACCCAAAAATTTGGAAGAAGGAGAAGACACACTGATGGATCTAGAGACTCAGTGTAGGATTCTTGGCATAACTAAGAAGATATTGGAGGAAGGCAAACAAGAATGGCAACTTTCAGTTGCAAAACTTCAAGAGTTAACCTCCTCTAGTTAGCAATATTTCTATTTCTTTATTTTTTTTTTACAACTTTAATGTACATAT
This sequence comes from Sequoia sempervirens, assembly GCA_007258455.2. Taxonomy (NCBI): domain Eukaryota; kingdom Viridiplantae; phylum Streptophyta; class Pinopsida; order Cupressales; family Cupressaceae; genus Sequoia; species Sequoia sempervirens. The sequence continues at coordinate 125,050,968 of VDFB02047397.1, forward strand.
GCAGATTGTGTATAGAGTGGTTTCCAATACAAGTTTCTGGTTTTGCTCTAGTACATAACTTAAGGGGAGTCAATTGAAATTTTTAGGCTATACATATACATATATTTCTCAGGGGGAGATCTGATGTGTTAGAAAAGTTGTTGTATACACCCTTTGCCCTTGATGTGAAAGGGGGAGAATATTTCAAAGATGTTTTGGAATGTTTCCATCAATGACAAAGGGGGATATTGTTGGAAGAATGAGGAGATGTCATTGATGTTATTGTTGGCAACATGAGCATGTGGAATAAGCACAATTTACATACAATATTGTTATTGATGTCAACATTGTATCTTTCTTTGGAGATCATGATGCAGATCATTTTGGTTGGCTCTAATATGTTTTAGGATGGTTGCATAAGACAATTTTGTAAGAAGGTTTGATCGGGTGAAGGGTTCTATGATGAAAAATGACTAAGTGTTTATACCAGTATTTATGTATATAGAGCATCCGGTAATTGGGTCCACAATGGTTCACTATCAAAGACTTCAAATGCTCTACAATTCTAGTATAACATTGTTGGTTGATAGAAACATCTAATTCTATAATTTCATCTTGTTTTGGCTCATAGTGTGAAATTTATGAGTAATAGAAGTTCGGCTTGACAATTACAAGTGTTTTCCAATTCTATGCATATGAGTTGGAGAATCTGCACTTCTCCATGGATTGGATTTTAACTTTGTGGATTTGAGGAGATGTTAATATATGTTAGGTGAGTGTGAAATCCAGTTGGAATGATGTTTTGAGTTACGCGTGTTTGAATATGAGTATATAGCTGGAGAATTTTTGTATTAGGTCTCCTGCGGTGCTGACCTAATAAGTTTGAAGGTATGTGAAGCTTATTGAAGTACTGTGAAGGTGTGTGGGATCTATTATAGGTCCATACTGACCCATTTCAAAGTTTTTTAAGGATTGAGTCTTGGTGCGAGGTGTGTGTGGAAGGATCTTGAGCCAACAAGTTATATTTTGTATATTTTGAATGATACATCTAATTAGGTCGATCTAATTGATGTTATGAGTGAAGCATATATACAAGTTAGATTTTTTTTCAATATTTTAGAGATGATGACATGTGAAATGAGTTAGTGAATGCAAATTGTGTGAAGTTAGAGTGAATGTAGAGCAAAGCATAGAATTAAGTTAGATCAGTATGAAGAGTTTTGAGTCTATATTCTGAGCCTCAATGGAATTGTATTCCAACATATTGTAGATGCACTTTTTAGTAGTTCAACACTTGGTTGTGTGCCACAATATCTTCTATTTGTTTTCTTTTCTTAGTGGGTAGTGATTACAATTGGATAGTGAGTCCACTTGCAGTGATCACTTCTATAATATACCATAACCAGTTATGATATATTATGAGCTAATCCTCACTACGGTTTTTCCCATTTTGGGTTTTCCACATAAAAATCTTGGTGTTCATGTGTTATGTGATGTTGTTGGATGTTTTCATGCTTTCTTTCATTACTACAATTGAATATGTTATAAGTATTGGATGCTTAAATATTTAAGTGGTTTAAAAGAATACTGATTCACCCCCCTCTTAGTATTTTGGGTGTTAAAAAAAAATCTATAAATTGGAGCCTTGTCTTTCATTATCCATTAATCTATTTGAGATAAAATTATGTTTTTTATTTTTTCTTTAAAATACATTCAATCCTATCAAATTTATGCTTGTTTTGAGGGAAATGCACACCTATTCAAGTATCACAACCAATCACACATTAGAGAGCATATCAAGTAGGAAAGGATGCCTTATAATTCAATCTCAATGGGAGGAGCAAGGTGGTAAAAGGTACATGGTATTATTTTCATTACTTTATCTTTGTGTTGATTCCTTTAACCATTGTCTTGTCTTCAGGTCTAATGAAAAGGGTAATTTTATCTTGATTTGATATATAACAAGTTAAGCAAATATTTTGATAATTACTCTTCAAATTCCTATTTTGTATTCTTCTAATAAATGATGAGGATCATGAAAAGGTTAGATTGGAACATGAAGGCTCAAGAGAACAATCCAATATTTTGATGTGAAGCATAACATAAGATAGTGAGAGTGGAACATTATAAGGAGGGAGTTCCAAGTAGAGTATAAAACTTGTGTGGTTGAAATTACTTTATGCTAGAGAGAACTAAAAAATAAGAGTTAAAAGGAGTAATAATTTCTTCACACTTTTAATCATTTATAGCATTCCAAATAAATCTTTGAAGATGTGCATTTGTTATTTCCAGTTGGTTTACCTCACCTTGAGGTTTCCATGACAAATCTATATCTTTATATGATGTGATTTACTTTTGTTCATGCTTGATTATGAAATATAAATTATCCTTCACACTCAAATCCACACTCCAAATCTAACTTAATAGGAATTCCACTATCATTTGAATGAAAATTTTAATATTATAACACATGAAATCTATATTCACTATAATTGCACAAGTATAATCTATAGAAAATTATATCTTTATATCATGATTGTCACATATGATTTGTCTTGGAAGAAGTACCTTTGAGTTATATTCCTAACATATGAATGATGTGGCTAATATTATACCAAAATAATAAAATAAAAGGAACTCATAAAAGAATAAAATGTGAAAAGGAACTAGAAACTTATCATTGATAAATTACTAGTGTTTGGCAAATAAAAACTCAAAATTTGGAATTAAATTACGAGGAGTGAAATTTTCTACAAGTTTGAAATTAGAAGTCACACAATCTCATAAGAAAATTTAATAATAACATCGAAATAATAGATAATTGGTATAGTTTTGATTAGAGTATACCAAATGATATCATCTTTAGTAGATATGATATTGGAACTAATAATTATGCATGAAATTAAATATGGGTTACACAAAAATAGATATAAATAAGGTGTGAATTATAAATGAATTATGTGTGAATAAAGAATCACAAATGAAGTGTGATCAATAATTATGTACCAATAATCATTTATTCACTAAAGATATAGTATTTTTTTTGTATTTACCAAAGTTGAAAATTACAATAGAGAAACTGATCATGAAGGCTATGAAGAACCAAAGCCTAGAAAAGAACAACCAATGAATAAAAAATGAAGATCATATAATAAAGAGAATACAATATCCACATCAACAATGAGGAGAATACAAAATACTAAATAGAGACATGAATACCAAAAACTAAACATAGAGAACATAATTCTACAAAGTGTTGGATAACCTAGAAATAATTAATATATAAATTGAATCACTCCAATAGATATACAAGATCCTTATTTATCTTTAGCATTAACAAGGATAACTATAATAGCAAGGAAGGGTAATGAAATTTCAGAAACCTTACTCTCAAACCCTAAACTAAAGGATTCCATAGTTGGTGATAACACATTAGTTGCACAATTTTCTGATGTTGTCAATACAAGTTCAGAGGGGGAACAAGGAGTTGAGGAATTTTATTTCTCCACTTCTTTATCCATTGCTCAGTTACCTTGTCTATCTCCTCCATCTCAAAAGTCACCTGGTAAAAGAGGTTGTAAGTCAAATGTTGTTAAGCTTCAAGAGGAGATTGCAATGGGTAAACAAGCCACTTTGGATGGTAATATTAAAAAAAGGTTGAGGAGAGCCTATAGCTCTCTGACCACAACATGAAAATATTATCTTGGAATGAGGGCTTAAATGATCCTAGCAAGAGAGCCTGAATCGAGCAACAAAATGATTCTTCTAGGGCTAATATTGTTCTTCTTCAAGAATCTAAGTTTTCCCAAGAAAATTTCACCTTAGTCATCACTAAATGGTCATGATGGAAATATTGTCATTCCATGGCACAAGGAGTGTTAGGAGGGCTAATAGCATTATGGAATCCAAAAGCTATTATTTTGGAGTCCATCTTAACTAAACCAAATTGGCAGTTATTAAAGGTAATTTTCATTTTGATTTGCAATTCTTGTTGTTTAATGTGTATGCCCCCAACTCTACTTTTGGTAATAATTTGGTTTGGGATTCGCTATCACTAGCATTGGAAAAGTATGTTGACAACAAGATCATTCTGGATGGTTATTTTAATGCTCTATTATCTTTGGAGGAAAAGCAAGGAGGTATTATTCCCCCACCTAAGACAATTGAGGATTTTAGTATTTTTGTTTAGGATAATGCTCTTATTGACATCCTCCCTAGAAATGGTAAGTTCACTTGGACAAATAAAAGGAAAGATTTTTGTCAGATATTTGAGCATATTGATAGGTTCCTCATCACACCTATTTGGTTGACTGAAAATTATGGCTTGCAATCTATAATTTTACCTTGGATTGGTTCTGATCATTATCCAATCTCCATGGATATTCATACTAAGCAAGTTGCATCTTCTTGTAATTCTTCTTTCAAGTTTGAAAGAATGTGGTTTTGTCACCCATAGTTTTTGAGCCTTCTAAAAGATTGGTGGTTGTTGTCTCCTATGGTGGATGGTACTTTTATGTATAGATTTTTCATGAAACTTAGGTTTTTTAAAGATAGAATCAAGCATTGGATTTCTTCTATTTTTAAAAATGTTTTCCATTCCAAATCTAAAGTTTTCAAGAAGCTTGAGGAAGTAAATGCACAAGTTATAGCAAATGGGTTAAACCTAATTCTTTTTAGCAACAATATCAACTTCAACTAGAATGGGAAGAATTGGCTGCTAGGGAAGAAATATATTAGAGACATAAGTCTCGAGAGTTGTGGCTAAAATAAGGTGATAAGAATACTAAATTCTTTCATATGTCTGCACAAGTAAAAAAGGCTAAAAATTTCATTTGTTCTATTCAAGATAGTGTGACTGGAAATGTGTTAACAAAAGAGGCCAATATACAAGCAGAAGGGGTTAAGTTTTTTACAAATATGCTTTCTGCACCCATTCTTCAATCTTTGCAAGTAGGTAGGGAGATAGATGAATTATTGGAAGCAATACCAACAATTGTAACACAAATGGACAATGATATGTTACTTAATCCTTTCACGCTTGATGAAATTAACATTGTTGTGTTCTCTATGCCTCCAGATAAAGCACCAGGTCTGGATGGTTTTACAACTTGCTTCTTTCAAAAATGTTGGGATTTCATTTCTCATGATCTCCTTTAGGCTTTGGAAGAGTCTCAGACTTCGAGAACAATGTTAAAGCAGTTTAATGTTACCCATATTGCTCTCATCCCTAAAACATCTGATCTGAAATCATTCTTTTATTTCAAACCAATTTCATTATGTAATGTGATTTACAAAATTTTCACAAAAGCAATTTATTTACAACTTGTGCCTATTATTCCCAATCTAATTTTTGAAGAGCAAGGTGGTTTTGTTCCTGGGAGGGAAACTACAGAAGGAGCTTTAGTAGCTCATGAAGTCTTACATTCCATCACAACAAATTATATACCATCATTGATTATCAAAGTGGACATGATGAAGGAATATGGTAAGGTGGACTGGTCTTTCCTTTTGCAAGTTTTATTGAAGTTTGGCTTTTATCCAAAGTTGTGTAAGTGGATAATGTCTTGTTTGAAGGGAGAAAAATTTCTAGTTCTTGTCAATGGTTCTTTGACGGTTTTTTTTTATTCTTCTCAGGGTGTAAGGCAGGGTGATCCTTTGTCTCATGTTCTTTTTATTATTCTGGCAGAGGCTTTGAGTAGATTTGTGAACAGGGTGCATAGTCAAGGTAATTGGAAAGGAATATTAATTCCTCCTAAAAATATCATAGCTACTCATTCATTGTTTGCAGATGACACATTATTTGGGAGGGCAACAAGAATGGAAGCCAAGCAAATCAAGTATGTTCTTGATAAATACACCTTTGCTTTGGGTAAAAAGATCAATTCAGCTAATTCAAAGATATACATTTTTAATGCCTCATCATATTTAAAGGAATGTATTGTCAATATTCTAGGATTTCAAGAAGCAAAATTTCCAAGTAAGTATTTAGGCATTCCCTTATTTGCTAGTGCAAACAATGTTTCCTATTGGGATAATGTTTTAAAAAGTTTACAAGCTAGAATTGTAGGATGGAGAGGAAGATGGTTATCAATTTTAGGAAGGATCTTAATGATGAAATCAATACTATCAACAATTCCAAATTATTATATGGCTATTTTGAAAGCCCCTCAAACTGTTATTGTGAAAATTGAAAAGTTGATCAAAAATTTTCTTTGGAAAGGTAACATGGATGAAAAAAAGAAAATTCCTTTAGTTTCTTTAGATAATTTATGCAAAGAAAATTTGAAAGTAGAGATGGCATACACAATTTAACTGAAAGAAACATTTCACTTGGAGCTAAGCTTGTTTGGTATTTATATTCCAAACCTTAGACCAAATGGTGCAAACTTATGCAAATAAAATACTTAGATTCCAATGCACCTAACCGTATATTTTCAATTCTTAATCCTCCACAAGGTTTTGTTATGTGGAATTTTTTGTTAACTTGTAGAAAAGTTATTATTCCTTACATTACATGGGAGATTAACAATAGTGAGAAGGCAGACTTTTGGGAAGACTCATGGAAAGGGTACTTGCCTTTTAATACAATATAGGAGTTTCATCAAGTACAACAACATATAATTCCAATTTAGGGATCAAAAGTAAGTGATTATATTCAAGATTCAAATATTCTAATAGGAAGAGTGATTTGGAAAATATTTGTAACTTCTTTTTTGCCTGAGGTTCAACAAACAAACCTAAATAATTTGCTAGCTGGAAGAGTTGTTTTTTGTTCATAATGCTAACGATAAGATTATTTGTGCTCCTTCAAAATTGGGTCACTATACAGTTAAATTGGGTTACAAAGATTTAATGAATAGAGAGGTTCACTCAAGTCCATAAAGAGCCTTATCCTTTTGTTGGAATTCTACAATTCTACCAAAAGCTGGATGTTTTACATGGCTTGCATTGACAAACAAGATTTTAATAAGTTCAAGATTGCACAATTTAGGAATTACTGATCCTTTTAATTGTGTGTTGTGTGGATCAACTTTGGAAGATGATAATCACCTTTTTCTACAATGTTCTTTTGCAAATGATTGTTGGAAATTTATTTAGGAAAAATTAATTTGGTATGCCCCTATTCTAGCCACACTTTAGGACTTCATATCAAGTTGGCCCCTTCTGTATCAGTCATCATTGTATGCTTGTCTTTGGAGAATTATTCCTTCTGTTGTCTTGTGGTCAATTTGGTGGGAGTGAAATAAAAGGATATTTTGCAAGAAAACTTCAAATATTGAGCAAGTGTTGCACAAATTAGAGACTTCAATTTGTGAACTAGTTAATTCTTTTTTGCATAATGTTAAAAATGTTGATTCAATTTTCATAGATTGGGATTCGAGGCAGTTAAATATTTGGAAAAATTTTGTCACTCCTTTTAGAGGTAGTTTACAAGTTCCTATATTCAATAAAGTTGATAGAAAAATAGTAATATGGAAGCCACCTTTAGTTGGGTTTGTTAAGTTGAATTTTGATGGAGCTTCTAAAGGTAATCCTGGGAAATCAAGTGTAGGTGTCATGCTGAGAAATTTAGAAGGTTTATTAATTAGAGCAAGATCATTCAAATTACCATCATGAACAAATAATATTGCAAAAGTTCAAGGCTTTTTGTTAGGTTTATAAATGGAAACAAATTTGAATTGCTTAAAGCTCCATGTTGAAGGTGATTTTCAAATAATCATAAATGCTTGTAGAGCCAAGAAATATTATAGTTGGAAAATTTCATATTTTCTTGTTTAGGTATGGAAGCTTCTAGATGCCTTGGAAAAATTCCATATCACACAAACTTATAGAGAAGGAAACCAATTAGCAGATCAATTTGCAAATTTGGGCTGTGAGCAAGATTAGGAGGAGATAACCTATGAGGCAGGATTAAACAATATTACTTAGGAGTTGCAATTCATTATTGACAGAGATAGAAAAGGGCTAAATTGATGAGCAAGGTTAAGCAAAATTACATAGGAGTTGCATTACATTATTGATAGTAACAGGAAAGAGATTTATTAATATGGAAAATCATCAAAGTGCAACTTACTTTGTTCAATCAAAAGGCTTTCACTCTAACCAAATGATCAATTGGAAAGTCAAAAAATAAACCATTTTTTGTAATTAAAAATTTGAAAGCTAACGGTTATTGTTTGTGCAGGATTGTTATCATCTAACAAATTGTTTTCCTCTTATCCACATTATTGTCAATGAGGGGATTTGAAACATTGTTCACATGCTTTTCTTGTCCACGTTGAATATTTGGAGGAGGGATTTGAAACATTGCATGCTTTGCTTTTCCACGTTGGAGGAGTGCTAGCACTTGGTGAACTATCCTCTTAACTTCCCCTGGCTATGTCATTAGCTTGTACATATATTTGTTTGCTCTACATGGTATGTGTGCTGGGACACATGTGGTACTTCCTAATAGTGACATGCATCTTTAAAATTGTTGGCGTGTGGTACTTCCTACTATTGGCATTCCACTTTCAAAATATTTGGCGTCAGTAAGATCTAATGCATTAAATAATCACACACGCCAAAGTCCTTTCAAAATTGGAAAATTTTTTGGGCTCTCAACACATGGTAGATGTTTGAGATTAAATCAAGTTGTAGGTGGCACACTGTTGAAAGGCAACCATGTTTAATAATTACAAGTGTAATACACACCTGCCTAAGCGTATTATCATCACACTACTTGTAATTATTATGGAGATCCTTTAAACCATTGGAAATATTTCCCTTGCGTGAATTTAGAGTGGAGTTTGTTTTATGCCATTGGGTTTCTTGCAACTTGCATTCATGATGATTTTTCAGTAGCCATCGTACAAACTACCTATTTTATAAGAATATGGAAAGCTATTCATTGCAAGCAGTTTGGTTAATTGGTCTTCAAGGTTTGCTACAGGTTTGTCAATGGCAACGTAGGTTTCTATTGGTGGAAGGGATGTATGTAAAGGGTAAAAATTTATTTTCTTCTCCAAATTATTCTATGTATCTTCAAGGTGTAGGTATCTTTATTTACACTAAGCGGGTTTGCATAATCAAAATTTAGGGGAAGGGTTTGGCTTTTCATTTGGGTTCTCCAAATTGGGTGTTTAAAGTTGTGGGTCGACGAAGTTTAAGTCCCAAAGATCATTTCTTTGTTGAGTGTCAGCATAGGATGGAATACTTACACAAAAACTTTAGCATTGAAGTGCAAATTAGAGAGGGAGAGCTTCCTTTTTCTGATGAAGCCATGAAATTTCAGTTGTCAAATTTTTTTAGGGTGTCCTATCCAAGTCTTTTGGATAGCATCAAAACTATCATAGGCCATGAAATATTGTGTCTAGATTCCCCTAGGTTGCTATTTCCCACACAACTTCTCTCCATCTTTTTGTCAAATATGATGGATTTGGTGCAGTCCTTTGAATTTCTTTCAATTGCGGTTCAAGAGTCAATATCTTTGAATTACCTAGATGACAATGAGCTCCTTCAGGTGTCTCAAGCTTACAAATTGGAGAAAGGGAAGGCTTACGTTGGTGGCTTTTTTCCAAAATATTATCTCAAGAAAAAATTGGCATATAGAGAGGTCTATGGAGCAATTAAAAATGGCCTCCATAACGATGATCCTTGGACATTGTATAGGGCTCTCAACACCCATGCTAATGAGCTCGGTTAGTTGATGGTGGACAAATGCAAAGAGAAATATTTTGCAGTTTCTTTCATCCTTTTGCATCACATTCGACATGGTCCTAGAGCTATGGGTTTAGCTAGGGATATACCAGTTTCTCTAGAGGATAATGTAGTGGGTGAAGCTCAGGGACAAAATGATTTTTATCTAAATATATGTTGGGAGGAAGCATCGGCAAATAATGCTACAATGGAGGTTGGCAAACAACAAGGAGGTATTGGCCTTAATGTAAACTTTGGTAGGGTAGTTACATCTGCAAACTCAGGTTCAATGGAAGAATGATGCACATTGTCATAACTGATATAATTTTTGGTCTTTTGGGTTTTTTGTTGCATGTCTACTAAAAGCTCAAACTATTTGAAAAATACTAGACATTAGTACTAATTTTGAATTTTTTGGATATTTGGATACAAGCTTCTGTTGTGGAAAGAAAAGTAATTATTAAAGCTTGTTTATGAGGCTTTTGATAGAATGATACTGATAATGCCACATTTTTCCAATATATGGGGCTTTTTGTTAATGGTTCATATATCCCATTGCCAGTACTATAATTATGGCATTTTTGTAATCTTTTAAGGTTTATATATATATATATATATATATAGGATTTTTTCCTTTTATCGAAAAAAAACTATAATAGCAAGGAAAAATATCACTAATACTAAGGACATCATCAATAAGAAATATAAATATATCAAATTTCTAAGAAAATGTTTGATTTGAATTCATCACTAAAAATGTTTTGTAATTCTTTATTGGGGGATTTGGAGATGATTGAATTAAAGATTGTTTGTTCCATCTAGTATACAATCCCATTTTTATGATTTTATATCCACTGCATGGGTATTGGCATCATTAAAAAATATTGATACACGAGCATGGATTTGAGGCCTAAAATAAATCAATTGCATCATTTTGATGATGCATTTTTATTGCAATCTTTTATAAGCTTTGTAAAAATCTAATTTTACCAACAAAGCATTTTGACCCAACTACTGGGCCTATTCACAAGTTTCCCATGCAAGAATCAAATTATCAAGAACGTGTTTCCACCAAAAAATTGTATTTATGCTAGCTTGAAGTAGTTCTTCATTCCTCCCCTCATGAATTTTTTTAATTAAGCCCTTCTTGATATTTGGACCTAGTGACCCTTTTCCAAAAGCTTCCAAATAAGTTAGATAGAAACCATCTTTAGTGTGTGCCCGTAAAGTTTTAAAAAAGTCCATTGGGAAATCATTAATGCCTATTATTATTTTGTGTCATAAAAAAATAGGGCATGTTTAATCACTTCACGATTTTCCCATATATCATCCCATTGATTTCCTTCTTTGAAAAGTTTTGCATACACTTGTCCTATAATATTAATGTTATTTCAGAGGGATCCATGTGTAATTACCCTTGATGATCCATCAAATAAAAAAAAATCTCCTTCTTATGCTTGTAATTTAGGTAATTAAAGAAGAAATTTGAACCTCTATTACCTTCCTTGATCCAATGAATTCTAGCTCTTATTCTAGCACCTTTCCTACTATAAGTTCCAACTTTACATAAATATATTTTAATAGAACTAGTAGAAGCTTGGGTCAAAGTATTTCTAGGATCAAAAGTAAATTATTTTCTAGCATGCTCCAGTTTCCACTAGGGAGATTTTCCCCTTCATTTATGTTTCCATGCCATTCTTCTATCAAAGGAACAAATGAATTCAATTGCATTGAAAAATAATATTACACCACTATTCAATCCATGATTCTCATTCTTGTGGCTTGGGTATGGAATTCTAAATCCCCACTAGAGAAACCATATTGTTAGGATTTTTTAAGTGAAATATTTAATTTGAATAGGGATTAAAAGGGTGTAGTGGAAGAGTGAGAAAAGGAAATAGAATAGAAAGTGGTAAAAGTGATCAAATAGAATGGTAGAATAATTAGAAAGTAGATGCTTGAACTAGAGGGATAAGGGATAAAATGAAGATAACGAGAGATATAAAATATGTCTAGCTTATTGAATTTCCTATCTAGTTAAAATCTAAAATTAGACCAAGTAAACAAAATATTAAGATGACTTGAGTGTTTTCCTTATAGGGGTACAAGGTCACAAAGATTTTTGGTAGTAAATCTAAATTTATATTCATCTCTATTGAGCTTAGTATAACTATACCAACTATGATCACTATGGTGTTCCACCATATTGAAATCTCCCCTTAAGATCCAAATCTATGTTGGGGATAATTTTAAACATTCAATCCAAAAGAGAAACTCATTCTTCAACATCATTAGGATCATATATGGAGAAAAAATAACTAATCTATCCATTGAAGAAGGTAAGGAACCAATCATGACTGTGTGAAGGATCTTCACCTTTATCAATGAAATACTTGGAAATCTATGTACACTTCCTATGACAACTCCCCCACTTCCTTTCTTTATCAAAAATATGAAGGAACACAACATATTTCCATATATTATGAAGAGACATCAAGATGAACATCATTAACTTTAACTTCTTGAAGAAATAATATATCTAGTTTTCATTTTTCAATAGCCTCTTTGAATTTGTACTTCTAATGAGGGAGATAAATTCCTCTTACATTCCAAGAAAATATATTGTAGTTCATGATGATGAAGTCTATTTTTTTCCTCGTCAAAAGGCAATACCCCAAACTAATTGGATAACAATATAGGTTGTTCATTATTTTTCTAATCCTTGAAAGTATTGGGAGATCTTGATCTTTGGCATGTGCTATGGGAAGGACATGTGGAAAATTGAATGTGGGTCAAATGAAGGGGGGAAGGGGAGAGAGATCACTCATGAGAGGGGGATTGCTGAAAGGAATGAGGAGATGAACTAAAGGGTTCCTTCATTTTCTTAAGCATTCTCCAATTGTTAGTCATGATAATATCTTTATAATTAGGGGTATCTCTAAGAGATGGCTCAATATGAGTAGTGGGCTAGAGGAAGAGGGTTTAGGGTGATCAAGGGGTGGATAAGAAACTTTATGCATAGAAGAAGAGTGAATAGAGGGTTGTATAGATGGTGTTATAGCATGAGAGGACGAAGAGAGTTGAGAAAAACTATTTTTCCCCTATATAATTACATATCAACTATCCTTTACATTAAAGGAACAATCATTAGGTTTGGTTAAGTATATTATTGGTTGATAATTCAAAAATAAGGCCTAACGATTTAATATTCTTTAGAGTGAGTTGGTTCAAATCAACTTTTTAAAAAACCTTAGGATAAACTCTTAAGTTAGAAAATTTATTTGAATTATGTTGCACCAACTTACTCTACTAAGTTGAGCAATAATGCCCCTTATAAAGGGCCAAACATGAAGTTTAAGTAAGGCAATTCAATCCACATGGGTAATGTGATGGAATTCAAAATTCCTGACCTAAATATAACACACTTGTCCACAAATAACCCATTTTTTTGTACTATAACACTACTTAAGCATGCTCAATGGATTTAAACATACAAAATATATAAGATTTCCCCAATCCTCTTATAGTTTCAATCTCCTAAACTCTATTTTCCATGTTCATTTTAGTCTATTTATAAAATTATGTTCTATAAACACCTCTTTGAAAAAGAATGGAATAACAATGTGAGTTTGCATTCAATTATAAGATTTACTATATCATCAAGCAATTAGAATTTCAAAGTTTTTTTTACCTTGCTCTTTGTTTTCTCCTTATGATTGGTATTTGAAAAAACCAAACTTCTCCTTTGTAGGACTATTTTTTTCTCCTTCCTCCTTAGTTCCAATGAGTGGGTTAACATTATTGGCTTCATCATGTGGCTATCCCCAAAATCATCAATATCAATTAAGATTATTCCCATTCATTATTTTTTCACTAGATACTTCTTTAATCTCCTTAACATGTCTAACTACTACTTTTAATCATATTTGAAAATTGTATCTACATAAACGATAGAAAACAAATTCCAAATATTAAAAACACAACTCTACACAATTCACACAACCATCTCCTTTTCACTCATTTTACTCCCTATTTGATATCATACAACTAATCTCATTTTTCTATTACTTTATTCCATCTTACTCACCATCTCTTTCAACACATAAAATCTTTAATTTTTTTAAGACTCTCAAACCTCAAACCTTAAACCTTAATCATATATCTATTTATCTTTATTTAAAATAAAATAAAATAAACCCAACATATTCAATAACTAAAAACAAATTATTCTCCTCTACTTAACCCCAACATCTTGACCACTTAATCTCAATGCTAATACCATATATTAGTCTTGACCATAATGTCACCTTCAACCATTAAATAGGGGAATGGACAAACCTAACGCACATTTAAATAGTGTTAAGGCCATAAGGTCTTGCCCCACATGCCACCGTCATCTAACACATTTTATTAGTCAAGCTTGAATCTACCCTTTGGTCATTATATCGTGTTTGAATTTGTCCTTACAAAGATCTAAATTGCACGTTAAATGAATACCTAGCGTTCTTCACCTATGCATTCTCCTTGCTTTCTTTTTAAAATAAATCAAATCAGATTTCTTTTTAATGATGGGTTCTAGTATAATTGAGACGATAATAGTATTCTTTGACCATATCTTTTATCTAAATTTAAATCTTTTGGAAGCAAAATTGAATTAAGGTTAATTTTTTAAGTGACTTTCTACTTATAACAATTTAATTGAAGAATGAATGGATTTAATAAATTGGAATAGTAGTTACTAGTTACTAGCATCTATGTTATAAAGAAGGATATTCTCTTTCACAATATTAAAATTTATTTTATAAAGATAAATGGTTTTGATTAAAAAAAGTAGTAAAATAAGGGTGTTGTCTCTTTAATACAAAACTCTGCGGGTCATTAGTAGCAGAATAACATCATCAACATAGTATTAGTAAAAAATGAAACACCGAACCAAACACCCTAACCTTTTCATATCAAAAACCACATAAAAAACACGAGCAGGGTAACCATAGTACCAAGAAACATCTTGAGAAAACTAATTGGCCTACACTTATTATTAGCATAATTAAAAGTCTTAACCAAAGACCACCAGGAGCCATGCCAGTTAAAGTTAAACACATAAACCAAAAAAGTATCAACAGAGAAATTAAAAAGACATGATGGCTAGTAAGGCCATTCTTGACCAAAATGCAAAACAGGATGAAGGAAAACATCTTGCATCCCTAATCTTTCTTTCCGCTCCATGGCTTGATCAGAGTTATAGTGGCCCAATCCTTAGTGATATGTGTGTTTTTCAATTATTTGTCATCTCTTTAAGATTGTAATAAATTTAAATAGTAACTACTTACATCTACATTATTGAAACATGTATATAAAAACAAAGACATTGATATACATGTAACTCAATTATTTATGTAAAAACAAAGATATAAATGTTGATATGTATGTTTTTCAATTATTTGTTGCCTCTTTAAGATTGTAATAAATTTAAATAGTAACAAATTACATCTAAATTATTGAAACATGTATATAAAAACAAAAACATTGATATACATGTAACTCAATTATTTATTGTTGATATCTATGTATTTCAATTATTTGTCTTTAAAACTGCAATACATTGAATTAGTAGCTACAAACATCTATATTATCTATATATATATATATATATATATATATATATATATATATATATATATATATATAAACAAAGACAAATTAACATTACATAAATATAAACAAACACAAATTAACAATCTAATTATACATATATTTATATAATCTAATTGCTAATATTGTTGATGAATAATTATCATCTTAATGTTGCAATTATAGATGCTACATGCACACACACACACACACACACACACACATATATAAATCTATATCCTTCTTGAGACATCTATTCCACTTATATATGGCAAATTGATTACAAAAAACACGTCCTAATACTAGTATAATCTAATTATCGATTGTCTCTTAACAAATTTTAAAAACTTGAAATAAGAGCTACGATAACATGTACATTATTAAGAGTTGTAATAAACTTATTAATAAATTGAATATAAAATTGTTTTTGGATTAGCTATATATGTTAGCTGATTACAAAAATAGATCTTAATTATTAAGATATATATACTAGTATAATCTAATTATCGATTTTTTCTTCTCTTTACAAATTTGAAAACTTGAAATAGGAGCTACTATAACATGTACACTATTAAGAGTTGTAATAAACTCATTAATAATTTGAATATAAAATTGCTTTTGGATTCACTATATATGTTTTTACAAATTGACTACAAAAATAAATCATAATTATTAAAAAATATATACTAGTATAATCTAATTATGGGTTTTTTTTCTTTCTCTTTACAAATTTGAAAACTTGAAATAAGCACTTCTATAACATGTACATTATTAAAAATTGTAATAAACTCATTAATAAATTGAATATAAGATTGTTTTTAGATTCACTATGCATGATTTTACAAGACGTTTTCAATCACAATCAGTAGGCTAATCCATCATAAAAAGAAAAAGTGAAAAATTAAGATCAAAATTAAGAGAAAAAATTAAAACGAATAACTAATACCAAAATTGAATTTAATCCATTAAAAAAATAATTGTTTTCATAAAATGAGAACTTTTCGCCTAATATTTGTCGACCAAAGACAACTTTTCCGATGTCTTTTAAGCTTGAAAGTTCGCTGAGAAGGCCTATCGGCTAGGTAATCAAGAAATTCCGCGGGGTGCTGGCAAGTGGAAGAAGAGAAGCAGAAAGGGGTTACAATTTAATCGGAGAGAGAAGGGGCCAGAAAAAATGGGCGTCATTTGACGGCGTTGTGGGCCTCCGCATGGGGAAAGACAACAACAATTACGCGTAGTTGAGAGCTCCATTGGATACCAGTTGTATATGGGAAGAAGCGCAGATTTGTGGGCATGACATAATCATCATTGTTTTATTTTTCGTCTTCTGGACGGAATCTGCACAGACCTGCCAGTCCCTCATTCAGTTTCCACGCTTTTTCCTTATTCTAAACTTGCTACTACTTTTCAAGTCAAAAATAGCGGGCTCTCCGCGGTTTCCCACAATTCGTATTCGACGTCTCGAGTTCGAAGCCCCTCCGCGACATACATTCAGCCAAGACTACTGTCGTTGTTTTCAGAAATCTGTACTGCCTTCTAGACGATTAAAGAAAAAAGTCCAAAATAGCCGTGTAAGGCAATCCAAAGGAAATCTTGTTGTTGATATCAGTTCATAGACATCATTGAGGTCTTGTTGTGAGGCTTGAACCCCATAATCTTGTCTGTCCTTGTTAATTTGTTTATATATGACATATGCTGGAGTTGTAGTTTTGTGAGGGGGAGGCTCCTTCTTCTTTATGGAGTCTTCTCAGGGTGCTGTGAAGAGCTCCAACATTACTGAAATTGTGCACAAGTTCGCCAGGGTGTGCAGATTACGCAGCATCGGGGTTTTCTCCGAAGAAAATCACTTCCCCGGAATCGAACCCCCGACATCCGAGCATTCAAGCAGCGAAGCCACAGAAACAGATGATTACGATGGACAGAAAGTGTACCCACAACCCCCAGAAGAGAAAGAAAAAGAAAAGGAAAAGGTAAAGGAAAATGGAAAGGAAAATACCCAGAAGACAGAAGCTCTTGAAACCCTAATTTCGAAGCTGTTTGCCAATATTTCGGCCCTAAAGGCCGCCTATGTTCAGCTGCAGGCGGCCCACACGCCGTATGACCCTGAAAAAATCCAGAATGCGGACAGGTTAGTCATTACAGAACTCAAGAATATATCAGAGCTGAAGCACTCTTACAGAGAGAAAGAAAAACCCTTGCAGGACTCTGGCCAGAACGCCCATTTGTTGGCTGAGATTCAAGAACAGCAGAGCATGCTGAAAACGTACGAAGTCATGGTGAAGAAATTTCAAGCGCAGATTCAGACTAGAGACTCTGAGCTTGAAAGGCTCCGCTTTGAGCTGAAAGAAGCCATTGATAAGAAGGACAAGCTTGAGAAAAAACTAAGGCAAAAAAGCTTCAGGGACTATCTTGAGACTTCCGATGAAGATACCTATGATCCATCCTCCCTTCTGACCCCTCAATATTTTATCTCCATGGTGCAAGCTGCAGCAAAGGCTGCCCATGATTTCACAAAGGTGATGATAAACATGATGAAGAACGCAGAATGGGATTTAGATGCAGCTGCGAATTCTATAGAGCCAGGGGTGCGCTATGCAAAGAGGGCTCACAAGAAATATGCCTTCGAATCCTATGTTTGTCAAAGAATCTTTGGTGGGTTCGAGAATGAGAATTTCTATGTGAGTGATTCAATCCCTGCTATTCTGGATCCCGAAAAGCAGAGGCAGGAATTCATGGCCCAATTCAAGGATATCCAATCTACCGACCCTTTTGATCTACTTGCCGTTTCACCTGATTGTGTCTTTGGCAAGTTCTGTCGCAGCAAGTATCTTCATATTGTTCATCCAAAGATGGAGGAGTCATTCTTTTTGAATTTGGATCAGAGGAATCATGTTGTAAATGGCGGGCATCCTAGAACTCCTTTCTACCAGGCCTTTTTGAAGCTGGCCAAGTCTGTCTGGCTTGTGCATAGATTAGCATTTTGCTTTGAGCCCAGGGTTAACATTTTTCAGGTCAGGAAAGACACCGATTACTCTGAGGTGTACATGGACAGCATTGTGAAAAATGTGGAATTGGGAGATGGTGCCTCGGGTCTCAGGCCTAAAGTGGGTTTCACAGTAATGCCTGGGTTCCGCATTGGGAAGACCATTGTTCAGTGCCAAGTTTATCTTACAGGTATGAAATCTATAGATTAGTTCATACTAGGGTACCGCTATTATTAGTAGTAGTGTTTCGGTAGATTAGCAGAGACATTCTGTTATCATTGTAATATACATAAAAGCGGGCAAGCAGGGATTATGGTTGGTTCAGGTTACTTTTGTTGGTCTGCTTGCGCAAGTTTTGTCCAAGGTCCCAGCTAGTAAGCAAATGTATGAAATTGCCCATTATTTTGCGGTAACTATTGATGCACATGATGAATGAATTCATTTTTGTGTACCTAATGTGAATGAATTCATTTTTGTGTGCCTAATGTGAATCGGTATTATTTATAGACTAAATCAAAGACTGCTTCTGGCCAGTAATGGGTGTTGGTGTATATGGCAAAGGATTTATTGCCTTCGTTTATAATTGTAAAATCTTCTTCTACCGGTTATCTCCTCATTGATTTCTTGTGTTTAAGCCGAGGTTGCCTTTGACAGTTGATGGCCTTTATGAATGTCCCTAAATTATTTTGACTCTCCCCAGGTAAAAAGATTTTCAATTACACACAAATTGTATGCACTGTTCATGGTGCCTTCTTATGATATCTTTTAAGCAAATTCTCTACTGTTTTTTTCTCTTCTGATATCATTTAATCAAATTCGTTATTGTTTTCTCTTACATCCATTTTGCAATTGTGTTCGATGCAGTAATGATTATTACTATTTTCAAATTGTATGTGGTTGTGTGATAAAGGTCATTTTGTGGTTGCCTGGATGGCACTGCCATTTGGAGTCATCCACACAAGAATAGACAAATATAACTTCACTGTGAATCTGAAATGTCTCTAAGAGATTATTGATCACTTGAGAATGAAAAGTTTAGTCAGATTTTCCAATAGGAAAATTGCATTAATCATCTTTGGAAAATGAAGACCAACTGAATGTCATTCCGGTACATTAATGGAAAGGGAAGCGGAATGCACAATGCAAAGAAACCGCCAAGACAAAGTTCTATCCTAATTAAAATAGATCTACAAAATAATCTTTATCAACAATTATTCCTGAAGCCAAGGATTCATGTGAATTCTTTTGGTAGAGGTAGATGCAGGCGAGTTCTTGGAGTTCAATTCTGAAGACAAAGGAGTGTGGATTTTTGCACCCTTGGATGAAGCATTCAACACAGTTGCATTCTTTTTAATTTCAATACAAGAATTGTTAGCTACAGTATTTTAAATTAATACCAGTGATATTGTTTCATAAAAATTGCTTATCCTGTAAGAAAAGAAATAATTGCTTACAATGTTTACATCTAAATATAATTCTTTGCTGAAACATCTATAACATTTTCTCTTCTCAATAAAACAATGTATCCTAATCGAGAAACAGGGTCAAATGTAGGACAACCAAAAGAGTTTCAAGCTCTAATAATGTACTGGAACATGATTCAAAATTGATATCTCAAATTCTGCAAGAATTCTGAAAAAAATGGAAATGAATCCTGCATTCTTTATTATCACATCAGCAGAAACATTGAGGTGTTTTACACGTTAAGTGTTTTGGGTGGGTTAACAAGGTAATGTTTAACCTTGAGCATGGCCGTCATGTCAAAATTTGGAAAGAAATCTCCTTGAGACAGTCTCACAAATGTCTAAAGCCCAAATTGGTATCTAGTTTGGTCGCTTGTAAAATATAACCTAGATGCAATGAGTGCTAAGTGGACCATTCATTATCATGAGAGATGGGTTCTTGTGAACCACTACTCATGAACCATAAGTCAATGAGTTTGACCTGTAAAGCTATAAGGTTGAATCCTGATACTTGATAGCAATATCATAAAATATAACCTATGTTTTTAGTAGATAAAGTTTGATCTCATCCTCCTGGATTACAAATTCTTTTCTGTTGAATAATAAATGATGATCTAATACAAGTAGCATTCTTGCTCCCAACATAACGGTTGAGATTCTTCAAACCTTAAAAGCTCAGTGGGACCAGGATAGAAATACTAGAATTGTCACTTGCCTGCACGGTCTGAGGCTCTAGACTATCTTGTCAAGTCACATGCACTTTTTGGTTTTTTGTGGGTGAGAAAAAACTGTAGCGTCATGGGAATAAATCTACAAAACTGGACAGTAGCTCTTCCGGGCAATTAGAGACAACTGCCTCATTTACAAAACACTGGAGAGTGGCTCTCACGGACAGGTAGAGACAATTGCCTCAAGAGACCCCATTAAATTATGGGTGATTACTTTGTAAGCTTGTGATTGTGCGGACAAATGGGCAACTACCATTCAATGAAAATGACATTTCTCTGACCAAGCTCTCACCATGTGATTACTACTGTTAAGATTGAACTGTTTGTAGGCTAGATATATAAAAACCTTTGTCATACAGAATCCACTCTATAACAAGAAAAATGTTGATATTGCTATCAGGGATCTCGAACCTGTAGTTTCTCTGAAAGTCAAACTCATACAAGTAGCACTTTGCTCCCAACATAACGGTTGGGATTCTTCAAACCTTAAAAAGCTCAGTGTGGGCTCCAAGATAGAAATACTAGAATTGTCACTTGCCTGCACGGTCTGAGGCTCTAGACTATCTTGTCAAGTCACATGCACTTTTTGGTTTTTTGTGGGTGAGAAAAAACTGTAGCGTCATGGGAATAAATCTATACAACACTGGACAGTAGCTCTTCCGGGCAAGTAGAGACAACTGCCTCATTTACAGAACACTGGAGAGTGGCTCTCACGGACAGGTAGAGACAATTGCCTCAAGAGACCCCATTAAATTATGGGTGATTACTTTGTAAGCTTGTGATTGTGCGGACAAATGGGCAACTACCATTCAATGAAAATGACATTTCTCTGACCAAGCTCTCACCATGTGATTACTACTGTTAAGATTGAACTGTTTGTAGGCTAGATATATAAAAACCTT
>VDFB02047397.1:125072352-125100610 GCA_007258455.2 Sequoia sempervirens
GAGAGATGGGTTCTTGTGAACCACTACTCATGAACCATAAGTCAATGAGTTTGACCTGTAAAGCTATAAGGTTGAATCCTGATACTTGATAGCAATATCATAAAATATAACCTATGTTTTTAGTAGATAAAGTTTGATCTCATCCTCCTGGATTACAAATTCTTTTCTGTTGAATAATAAATGATGATCTAATACAAGTAGCATTCTTGCTCCCAACATAACGGTTGAGATTCTTCAAACCTTAAAAGCTCAGTGGGACCAGGATAGAAATACTAGAATTGTCACTTGCCTGCACGGTCTGAGGCTCTAGACTATCTTGTCAAGTCACATGCACTTTTTGGTTTTTTGTGGGTGAGAAAAAACTGTAGCGTCATGGGAATAAATCTACAAAACTGGACAGTAGCTCTTCCGGGCAATTAGAGACAACTGCCTCATTTACAAAACACTGGAGAGTGGCTCTCACGGACAGGTAGAGACAATTGCCTCAAGAGACCCCATTAAATTATGGGTGATTACTTTGTAAGCTTGTGATTGTGCGGACAAATGGGCAACTACCATTCAATGAAAATGACATTTCTCTGACCAAGCTCTCACCATGTGATTACTACTGTTAAGATTGAACTGTTTGTAGGCTAGATATATAAAAACCTTCTGTCATACAGAATCCACTCTATAACAAAGAAAAAAAATTGATATTGCTATCAGGATCCAACCGTGTAGTTTTACGAGTCAAACTCATTGACCCATGTTTCATGAGTAGTGGTTCACAAGATTCCCATCTCTCATGATATTGAATGGTCCAATTAGCACTCATTGCATCTAGGTGATGCTCACAGAGATGAAGCACTAGGCCTTTCCGGGAGGTCACCCATCCCAGTAATTGCTCCAGCTCAAGGAAAAATGTTGTCTCCATCTGTCATGAGAGGTCAATATGGTTGAACTGTGAACATACTCATGATGTCACTATTTTGCCAGAGTTCTATACTATAAATATGCATGCAACAATGAATCAATATACATGAACACATTTTGCACTATGCAGTTTTTGCCAGTTAGATTCCAACCTGTGTTCATTCCATTCTCATTTCCTTAATTAGGATAGATTAAAGACAGATTTCAGGGCTTAACCTTGATTTGTGCAGGTATTTTGTCTGGTTGGAGATGGTTAATGAGGTGCAACTGTAGCCTTGATTTTTAATCATTTGTTTACCATATTCTTAATAAAATTCCTTTTGCATTGAATTTCAATTCTACCCATAAAATTGGGTTTTCAAAATATTAATAAAATAATCCAAAACTCGGTCCTGTCTTGTTGGGAATCTTTGTAAGCTACCTGTTTCAAAACAGGATGCTCAGCTGGACTTCGTATTTTAGTAACCGACACTATTTTAAACTGAAGTTTGGACATATCCTTGGGAACAACAACAGCTAATTTTCAATTGTATTTTGAAATTTCTTTGTTCTTAATACTTAGCTGTTTACGGTGGGATGCGAATTATATTCTGGAGGGACAAAATAAAGTTTGGAATAGTGAAAGAGATAACGATGAGATGAAAATCAAGTGATATTAATTATATTTTGATTTTAAAGTGGAAAATTTCAGTATGGTAATATATTTTGTTAGGGATAAAGTTTACAATTGCAAAAGAGACACGTCTCCTCTATGATAAAGCAGTCTAATATTTACAGTTGTAAGGGAAAATAATTCTTAATAAATAATTAAAATTGATATTATTATTATTATTATTTTTTAAATATGTAAAAGATATCAATATATTTTATTCTTAAGAGTCTATTTCATGAGAATAATATTTTTGAACATTTTCTATATAGATTCTTTTGAAGATAAGTATATTATTATAGAATATATCTATCTAAAAGTTGTAAAGAGATATCAAAGGTTTTTAGAAGTAGTATAATTGAAATTTTACTAAAAAATATTGTTTCAAAGGATTAAGAACTATTATAATAATGAAGACGATGACAAATTTAATCAAGATCCATCAAATACTAGTATTCAGTTTTATTGAGAAAAGATTATAAAAGTAAGCAAATGTTTTAAGTTATTAGAATTTTCAAATTATACAATTTTATTATTTTTATGATTCTCTATAAATTAAAAAATTTCAAATATCATTGATAAAGTTTTTAATTTTACGCAATCCATAATTTATGTCTAACAAATACATCCAATTAAAAAATGTTAATATATATATATATATCGCTAGTGTGACATGCCCTCCAGTATCACAAGGATGGTGGGGGGTTGCTAGGTGCGAGAACTAAAAAGACAATGAAAGAAAGATAAAAAATTATTATGTCTTTATAAATTATAATAACAAAATAATTAAACAAATGTCTAATAGCAATAGAGGGGATAAAAAAATAAAAACTAATGAAAAATAAAGTTAAAGAAACAATTAAATAAAAGAATGTGCAATATATTTGAATATATATAATTATATATTTTTTTAAGAAATGATTGCATGCAATTTAATAATTATATATAAAAATATCAATTCATTTAATTATAAATGTTATTATCTTATAATTTTATTTATCAAAAAGGATTAATTATAAAATTAATTAAAGAATAATTAAACATATGTGGAAAAACTAAGTACAAAATAAAGGAGAAAACTAAAAATATTTGAATAAAAGCTTGAAGACCAAAATATAAAGAAATTGGCATTTTATTTAAATATATATAATTAAGAAAACTATAAACAACTAGATGAAATTTATAAGAAAACTTATAATAGAGTAAATATATATAAAATATATATTTTTATTTATAAAATAGTGGTTATAAAATTTTAATAAATTTGAGTATAATTATGTATGATTAATTATGCAAGTAAATAATATTAAAAGAAATCATTATTATATTTTGATGTTTTCATATATATATATATATATATATATATATATATATATATATATATATATTGTAAAATAGATTTTTGTTAAAGAATATGTGGAAATTGATATACAGGTAAATAATTATTGTATAATATGAAATGATAAATAAGACTCAAAGTAACAAGAAAGGTTAGAACCAAAAAAAATATAAGCAACAAAGGAAAGAGAAGGAACAAATCAATCAAAGAAAATTAATCAAACATACTTAAAAGAAGCTTGAATAATAAGCTAAATAGATGAAGCCAAAGGAGAGGAGAAGGGGGGGAGAACGAAACTCAAAGATTAAGGAAGGATCTGGGTGGGGTGATAGGAGGGGTCTTGAGTTGGGTTAACAAGGGATGCCAATAAAAACTTTAATTCCAACCAATGTCACTTAAGGTTGGAGTGGTGGTGGTTGATTTCGATAGCTTCTTTCAATTTTCTCTTAAAGAAGTTGTTCTCCTTGACTAAGATTTGGGTGTCTTCTAAGCAGATGTGGTGTTTGGTTAGGGAAGAATGTTTTGCAAGCGCCAATTTTGGATTCATTCGTGTCTTATGTCAGTGTTGTGCTCTTTAATCCTTGTGCTAATGGATCGACCTGTGTTCACTAATGTATGGTGTGCCACAAGAGCAAGTGATTTTGTAGACACCATCACAATGGAGGTCATGGGGGTCTTTGGGGGAAGGTAAATGATGTCTAAGAGTAGGGATGGGTTTAAAAGTGTAGTGAAGGCCTTCTTTTTGAAGAATCTTGGAAATTTTGTAAGAGAGGCCTTCAATGAAGGGGAGGGAAGAGATTGGGAGGTCTGTAGGGAAAGGTTCTTTAGGTTTAGGAATCAAATGGATTTAGATTTCCTGATAGCCTTTCAGATATGCTTTCTTTTATATGTATTTAATTTGAAGATAATTGCAAGGTGGTTGATCTCTTAGTCAATGTTGTCATTATCACATATCCTTAAGGCTTTGGTAACCAAAGTTCGAAGGATCAATGTTCTAATCCATTCTTCTTAGCTACTTGTCTTTTCTTTGAAACAATGTTACTTTGAACATCATCTCAAAGAGGGAAAAACAATAGACACTCAAAATTGACCACACCTAACATCATGACCAAATTAATAATTAATTTTTTTTACTATTTAACCAAATTAGGCTAATTTCTATTATCACCCATTAAAATAATTTATTTAAATATTTTTATTATTTAATTAATGAGCTAATTATATCTATTAGATTAATTAATTAATTAATTGAATACATTTATTTATTTATTTTTGATACGCAAGGGTTTTATTTTATATTAAAGTTTTAAGGAAAAATACATTTCATCTGCTATGCAGGAAAACCACCGAACTACCATAGAAACTAAACCCTACCAACCCGGGGGACACACTACACCCAACACAAAATTGCAGTCACTCTGCGTTTCTCAAAACCCAACACCGAGTTATAAGTTTAAAACAAAAAATTTCATACACAGAGGTCGAGCCTCACAAAAATCCATTTAATTCTGCAAATGTAGTAAAATCTTCCACCCATTCCAAGCCCTCCTCCGCCACCAACCCCATTTTACATTTCAGATATTCAACCGCCATTGCCGAGATCATCCTATGCCTCATGAGCTCAGCCCCCTTTAAGTCTAAAAGAAAGGGGTATACCTTTACTGCTTCGTCTGTCTTAAACAAGAGCTCCAAGTCTGAGGGACGCAAAATTCCTTTGCCCATGAAGGCCGCTTTTAGTGTCTTCTCCAAACCTCCTAACAGGTCACCGCGGAATAGATTCACCATCAATTCCCTTGCCTCCACCTTAGACACTTCCACGTCCATAATGATAGCCAAGAACTGTGAGGATATGTATGCATTGTCCCTCACAAATTCCTTTCTGTCTAGGTGGCCCTTTCCTAAAATCATTTTGACCACTACCATGACCAAAGGATCATCCACAAGCAGAATTCTTTTCAGCCTTTGGTTTGTGATCTCCATAAATGCTATTTGCCTCTCTGTCGCCACCAACGAAACAAGAGTGTCAGCGTCGAAACTTTCTAGCCCCTCTGGGGAGATGGAAATGATGAATTTTGATCTGCCCACCTTTGCCATTAACTGCACTCTATCCGAAAGCTCCTTGCACATAGACAACCAACAAGACAAGTTTCGAAAACCATACAGAATAAATGCCATCGTTCATCAACATTTAAAAGGCCCACAAACAAGAAGGCCGAACCATCGCACACGAGCCTGGAATAATGGCAATGCAAGGCAATCCGTCCTTGCATGAAGATTTTGTCCTGCAACCACAAGCCTTAACTCGAACATCACCTCGTAATAAACATCTTCTGCCACCTGTCTGATTTGCATGATCTAACATGAAATCTGTACTTTACGTGTTTGTCTATTTGTCATGGCCATCATGAATCATTAAAATGGCAGTCACCTCCAGGATCTCCTCATTTTAGGCGGGCTTCCAATTCTGCTTAAAGCCTTCTGCCGACGTCCCCTTGTCGCCTTGGGTTATCACTAACGATAGAGGAGGTGATGTGGCCTTGCCACGTTTCTACCAACTTGCACTCCCCTGCCAACACCCGGATTTCCTCTCTCATCACATGCGAATGATTTTCCCTGTCTTTTCCATCAGGGTCATGGGTTAATAAGAGAAGGAGCATGGGGGGGGCACCCTACCACCCACTAATTGAATACATTTATTATCTATAAATAACTAAAACAATTATTGTATCTCATTATTCATTGAATAAATTAAAAAATACATAATTATCCTCCGATGAGTTAACTTTCTCATCAAAATATTTTATCATCAAATCTATTTAAATTATTTGTTTTTGATTATGGGAAAAATAGGTTTTGATGGGACCCAAAACCTAGTATAGAACGGTT
The DNA here is from genome assembly GCA_007258455.2 of Sequoia sempervirens. NCBI lineage: Eukaryota > Viridiplantae > Streptophyta > Pinopsida > Cupressales > Cupressaceae > Sequoia > Sequoia sempervirens. The sequence goes on from VDFB02047397.1 coordinate 125,078,139, forward strand.
TTGAAGGGACCCGCAACCCTATCAAAGAACGACAAGTTGTAAATAAGATAAAACACATACAATCAGTAGCCCAAAAGCAGCCGCTAAAAGATAAAACATGACTACACCAACTGCATCATTCAAACAAGCAAGGGACCAAGAACCCTTTACAACCTAGTTTTAATAGAACTAGAAACCCTTAGATACACAAAGAAACCGCCTACGTCTTCCAGGCATTAGCAAACCAACTACTCGTGGATGACACCACTGAGCCAAAAGAGATAACCAAATTAATGGTGTGAAACACCATCAAACCCATAATAAAAAATGTCAGCAAATTCAACAACCCCACATCAATAAGGGAGTTAGAGAGCACAACAAACCATAGGAGAAAACACAAGAAAGCAACTTCCCTACAACATAAGCTCACCTGGTACTAGGAAACCAACTTGACTCCACCTCTAAAGGAGAGAGCTCCCCTCTACTAGAGAGGATATCACGACCAACTAATCCACTGTAGCCTGTAATATCCAACCCCCTCAACCTCTACCTCCATAGGAGAAGCAACCACCTCAATAGGATCAACAATTGAGGGAACCAAAAACCTTCACCTTCCATCTCTAACTCAAAAGGAAAGGAACCCACCTCCATAGGATCTAAGGAGAAAGCCAACATAACAACTAGACAAGCGACTGTAGCATCCTTCGGTAACCTCTGTACGAGGAACAAATTGTTGACAAAAAGATTAAAACCAAAAACTAGCCACAGAATCATCACAACAAGATTCAGGAAAATATACATCTGGGGTTTCAATAAAAGCTTGAAAAGAAGCCCAACAATTAGCCAATAACCAAAAACATGAGGAAACAATAACTGGGAACTGGAATAAAAGCTAGAAAACCACCCAGCTAAAAGAACACCTTCTGGAAACAACAAAAAACTACAACACAAAAGTAAGACAAAAAGGGACATCCCCACAAGAACAAGCAACCAGAGAGGGCCCCAACCGACAAAAAAAGACCTATGAAAAGAGGACCCAAAAGCTCCAAACTAGATTGGAGCACACCAAAGAACAAAGTTGAACACAAAGAACCCCAACAAAGAGGCACACCTCGCCAGCTACAGAAACATTAAAACCCCAATAAGGAAAAACAAACCCATCTAAGCCTTAAGGAAAAGAATCATAAATAGTCAATCCAAAGACAAGAGATAAAAAAACCCAAAGAACAGAGAGGGAAGTAGCAATAAAAAAAGCTTCCACCAGTAAGCAGAGAGATCCCACACGAGAGGAACCACCAGGAATAAGACACGGAAGAGGAAAGGCGAACATCCTCCAGTAGCCACACACTCGATATCCATAGGCTCCACACGAGCTTTCCCCCAAAAGACAACACCAAAATTTGCGTAGACCCTAAGCAACCAGGACATAGAGAAGTCCCCTTCTAAACCAGAGGAAACGACGTTAAAGACACCAAGGGATAAAATAGATCCCATCGCTCTCCTTAACCAACACATCAGGCACAAAGAGCAACAAAAACCTTCAACTAAAGGGCTCAAAGCAGCCCCCAAAATCCACCACACCCAGTCAATCGACCAATGCAATGACCCACGAAGAACTCGCGTGAAAAGAACATGTTCCCAACCCACAAGGAAATAACAAACAACTTCATCCTCAAGGAAAATCTTTCCATCATCTGCATCCTCATCCGAGTCGCCATCTCCCTCTTCATCAGAAGAGTTCAAACCTCCTTCATTGCTCTACTTCCCGCCTATGCCATCCATCATCTTCGTTAGATATTTAAATTATTTGTTAAATAAACTAACTAAATCCATCATTATCATCTCATGAGTTAACTTCATCAAAATATAAATTTCCCAATCAAATACAATTAACTATTCCACCTCATCGTTAACTTCATAATTAGTTGTGTTAACTAATGACCTATGATCAAATCTAGACCATCCATTCATTCTCTCAAAAATCTATAATTATTCATCCTCTAATTCATAATGTTTACATAGATCCATCTTCCATATGATATTATGTTTTTGATTTTATCATATCAATAATATATTTATGGTATGCTTTAAAAATTGAGTGAATCCACGCACATATAATTAAACACATATATCAATATTATTATGAGAACAACAAAGGTTTACTAGATTTGAGACCTAATAATGAATGACCTATATTTAAATAGTAAAATATTAATAAAATGCGACTTTTAGGGGTGCTGCCCTTAAATCCCCTTCGAGGTGCACAACCCCCAAGCTCCCCACCGAGGGGATGGGCCCCCTAGACCCTATAGGGGGTACCCCCCCTTGCACGCCCACATCATCAAATATATAATCACAAGGTTGAGACACCATTTTTCCTAACATTCTCCTACTTTTTGAAAACCTTGCAAGAGAAAAAAGAGGACCAATACCATGATTTAATTTCTAGGGGTCAAGAGGCCAATTGAATCTAAATGCCATCTAAACTTCTCTATGTTCACAGCCTTGGTTAAATAATCTATAACATTCATCAAAGTCTCTACCTTACCTAGCTTCACCCTACCATGCTCAACCGTATCTCTAACAAAATGATATTGTACATCAATGTTCTTAATCTTGGCATGAAATGTCAAGTTCTTAGCTAAGAAAATCCCACTCTCACTATCACAACAAATTGTCACTAAAACTTATTTTATTCCAACATTTTAACATAATCTCTTAAGCCAAATGACTTCTTTATAAGCATAAGTAGTTTTCATATACTCAGCTTCAATAGTGGATAAAGAAACCACAAACTATTGCTTACTCATCCAACTAATTGCACCACCTAATAAAGTAAACACATAAGTACTGGTGTATCGTCTACTATGAAGATCAACTACCCATTCTGAATCCACATAACCATGAATATCAAGGGAAATTCCATCTCATATCAAATTACCATGATAACACAAGGAATACTCTAAGGTACCCCACAAATATACGAAGACTCTTTTAACTACATCTCAATGAAATCTACCAAGATTAGACATGTATCTTGAAAGAACTCCCACTCTTGTGAAATGTTTGGTCTAGTGCATACCATAACATAAATCATACTTCCAACTGCACTCTAGTAAGAAACTTTGCTCATTTCTTCCATCTCTGATAGGGATGTTGGGTAATTTGAAAAAGATAGCTTTGTTTGAATTGTAAAAGGAACACACAACATACTATAATATTGCATGTTAAACCTTTATAAAATTAAATTGACATATTTACTCTGACTAAGCCATAGCTTTCTATTCACTCTATCTCTTCTAATTTCCATACCAAGAGTGTGTTTAGTCACACCAAGATCTTTCATTTCAAAGTTGGCTGCAAGTTGAGACTTTAGTTTTGAAATTATTCCTTTCCCTTTACTAATAATTAACATATCATCAACATATAATGCAATAAATAAGAAAAATAACCATCAATCTTACAATAAACACAATGATCTGCTTTAGAATGCTCAAAAATCAAACTCAACACATATGTATCAAATTTTTGGTACCACATCCTAGGACTCTATTTGAGGCCATACAAAGATTTCTTCAATTTGCATACTAGATTACTTTTACTGTTCACCACATAGTGCTTTGGCTATGTCATATACATATCCTCCTCCAAATCACCATGAAGGAAATTCATTTTCACATCCATTTGTTCAACCTCTAGATCATAAATAATAACCATAGAAAGTAAGAATCTAATGGATGCCATTTTTACAATAGGATAAAATATCTCACCATAATTAACACCCTCAACTTGAAAGTAACCTTTTGCAACTAACCATGCTTTGCAATTCTCAATATCTTCATCTAAACCAATATTTTTCTTGAACACACATTTGAAACCAATAGGTTTTTGTACTTCACGCAATGGTACTAGATCCCATGTATCACTTTTTCAAAGCTATAATTTCTTCATCCATAGAAATCTTCCAGGATTCTACATCATGCATACCTAATACCTCTTCTACAAATCTAGGTTTTGTTAACTTAGGTGACATTTACCTTGCAAACCTATGTTATTTTTATGTCTCCATGTTTCTTGGAAAGTATCTTAGTGGACATGAGAGAAATGTATTTAATATTGATATACTGTAATTATATTTCCTAGAGGAAATTTAATGTTGGTGGAGGTTACACATCACTAGAGGAAAAAATTATCCCTTCTAGGCATTCACATTGGGAATGTGAAGGGTCTTGAGTGGGGTACCAAGTTTGGAGGGAAACTGGTGTTCATTGGTTCTCCATTTGAAAGCTTAATAGTCATTGGAGCATCCTGAATACCAGAAGTTGACGAGGCTATGGGTCAGATGCCCATATTGAAGCCTTATGCATATTAATTAATCTATTATCATGAATCTTGATTTTCCAAGGAAGGGGTGTGGGTTTTTGCAAGTGGTTTTGGGCACCTCTTGTTTATGTTTACCAAATATGGTTTTGCCTACCACAAGTTCTATAAATTGGAGCCTTGAGATGGTAGTATCATCTTGTATTATTTGCAGGTATATGAAAGAATCCAAGTTGTAGGAGATCAACAAGGAAGTATATTGTGGTGTATCTTTCTTGTGAAGATAAATAATATACTTTCTCTCTTTTCTCATGTGGAGTTTTTTCCTTAAAGAGTTTCTCCATGTAAATCTAGTGTCATATTTCTTGATGAGTCCAAATAATGAATCATTTTTGTGAGGGTTTATCATATGTTTTTTATTGTTACTATGGGGTTTTAGCACTTGGTTACTGATACTTTCTATGTTATTTCCCTAAACTTATGAACTTTGGGCATGGACTTATCCTTGTAACTTTTGATGGTATTAACCTATTATGTGAAATATCTATATTAATTTTACATGTGATTGAATGAATGTTATTCTAAGGTGATTATGGATATACAATTGTCTTGTGCACGCTAATGTCATAATGCAGGATCACATTAAGATGCAGATATACATGAAGCTTGCAAGGTGGAAGAAGTTCATGCTAGCTGGTCGGTTACTAAAGGAGTCAAAAAGATGGACATTAAAAGAGGTCAATGGAGGGAAACTTCCAGCTTGTTTGGAAGTTATAACTTACCTTTAAATGACCATGTCTATTAGTTGAGTAGATTTAGGAGGTGTTGCTATGTTGAATCCTCGTTGAGGCAAGATTGGTTTGACTAAATCTAGTGCATGCATAACCTCCTTCCTCTTTTTCATGCTTTCAATAAATGGCATCTTCCTAGTCTGTTAGAGTCGACTGCCTAGTTAGTTAGGGTTAGTTAGAAGCTTTCCTTCTATAAATAATGATTAGATGTTCCTCTTCAAGAGGTTGGATATTCTGATATTGTACTTTCATTTTCAGTTTCAAGGAATACAATCATGTTGATGTTACGATGTAACAATGTTTTCAATGAATAAAATGATACTTTAGTTTGTTGCATCTGAGTTAGTTTTGGGAAGACTCATTCAAGGGGGCCCACTTGGTGAGAATTCCATCCATTCAATTTAGTAGTTAATTTTATGTTCAGTAATTAGTTACAATCTTAGTAGTTATCTGTTCCTGTAGCCATTGGAACTTCGTTCTATGTCTGTTCCTATAGCTAAGGCAGACAGAGTAACTTCCTATCTGTTTGTTGAGATTTCTATTTCTATCATTCATTTTAGTTCAGTTTATTTATCGATTTATGCTTAGTACTTATGCTAATTCCTTTCAAGCATTTTACTTTCAATACTATTTCCTTTCTAGTTATAGGATAAGGATGATTACAATTGAGTCCTACTGCATAGATAGTGCTGACCCATTTCAAGTTCACGTCCCTGGATTGCCAATGAAATGAACCTTCATGATGACCAAGATAACTACTTAGTGCAGATATCTAATCTCTAAGTTATAGCTTTAAAGGCTTAGTTATTGAACCAATAGAGGAGGCCAACATTTTTTGGTGTCGTTGCTGGGGACGGTGTCAAACTAGGAAGTTCTCTAGAGTCATTTCCAGTTTCTTTCTTGTTTTTAGTCTCTTTGAAGTTTTTTTTAGCATACCCTTCATTTGAATAAAGTAATGATCCGCTATTCTTTCACTAATTCTTTGTGTGAATTGGATGATACTGAGTTAATACCGCATGCATAGAGGCAGGAGAAGAGATTCTCTAGGAAGATTCCTTCCTAATGACCCTAATCCTGATAACCAACTAGTTGAGTTTGAAATTTTTCCAAGAGACGAAGAAGAGGAGGAAAATCCTTTCACTGACACATTTCCCAATTTGACTAGTTTTGAAACTTCCTCTGAAGAGAAAACTGCCCAAAACCTAATTGAGAATCAATTTCCCTTGACAATCAATCAAGCAATTATGGCTAGCCAAAATCAAAATAGACCTAACCAACCATCTTTTCCATTCCCTATCACTCACTAGAATGAGGTTGATAACCTCAAGAATATCCCTGCTTCAGTTCTTCCTAAATTCTATGGGCTTGTAACAGAGGACCCTGATACTTTCTTGTTTGAATTTGATATCCTTTGCGAAAGCTATGATTACACTATTGATGCTCATAGGCTTAAATTGTTTCCTACTACCTTGAAGGAAGTTGCATTAAGATGGTTTATAGGCCTAGGTAGGAATACTATAGAAACTTGGGATGATATGAAAACAAAGTTTCTTGAGAAGTATAAAGAATACTGTAGAGGCAGTGATATGAGGGGAGATGATATCTTCAGGATGAAGCAGAAGGAGGATGAAAGTTTGGAGGACTATATTTCAAGGTTCCTTTTTTTTTTCTGCAAAAATCCCTACATCATGCACTCAATGAAGAGTCTCAAAAGTTGCTCTTCCTTAGAGGGATTAGTGAAAATTCCACTGATGCTATGGACTTGATGGTAGGAGGAGATATCACCCAAGTTCCCTGGGATGATATTAAGATTATGTCATAATTACTCCAGGGAAACTATAAAAAAAGGAAGAGGTTACCAATCTTCTATGGGTAAATCCTCCACTAATGGAGTTTCAAGGATGGAAATCACTCATTTGCTGGAAGATTTCAAGCAGGATATCATAAACAATATGTCCACTCAGCTACATACACTTCAAGCAAAGAAGAAACATGAGGAGGTAGAGGCAATGTTGGAAAAATATTATCCTCATTGTAGGCAAAAGAAGGACTGCAGATGTAAAATGGTAGCTAACATTGATAGCAAGAAAATTCCACCAAAATTTAGGCCAGTTTAGGGTGATGATGATCAAGTTTTCTACATTGCACAAAGAAGGCCATGGGCTCCAAGATAAGGTATGCCACCAGATCCATTATCTTTTAGTAAAATTTATATGAATTCTTATGCATTTGATAATCAATGGAAACCCCCATATCCATCAAACTTTGGAGGCTATCCACCTCAGCCTTGGAACAACCCTCCAAATACTTGGCCAAATTACCAAAAATCTCCACCTTAGTGGCAAAAATTCTAGGGGAATTGGCAACAACCTCCAGGAAACTGGCAACAGACATCCCAATGGAGGTAGTACAACAATGGCCAAACCAGACAACTAGTTACATGCAACCACCTCCATAGCCTCAATATCCTACCATAATGCCTCCTCCTAACTCAAACGCTAGCACACCTAGACGTACTTAGTTACCAACTCAACCCACACCTAACCCAAATAACAAATCACAATAGTAGCTGGTTTACTCTACAGATCACAATCAATTTCCTACATATGCTATGAGTGTGAGTGATATTCATTTGCATTCAGGAACCACTTTGTCATCTCCTTCCACTCCTATTATAATAGAGCTTCCTATGGAAGAGGAGAAGCATCCAAATTTATCTAATATCCCTGCTCAGTCAAGTGTGCCCAAGAATCTTGAACCAATTTGGCAGTCTGATCAAGACCCACCATTTTCTAAAAGGTTAGAAGTTGTTAAACAAAAGGAAGAAAAGGAAGAAACAACCTTTGATATTTTGGATCAATTGAAACACATATGTGTCGAGATACCTTTGTTCCAGGCCATAAAATATGTCCCCATATATAGTAAGGCAATTAAGGAAGCATGTCTCAAAAAGCGAGGGAGGAAAAAGAGGGACCCCACCACCGTTCATGTGGTGGGGTAGTTGGCAGATATCATGCTTGGGAAAGTAACTGTTCCTAAATATATTGACCCAGGTAGTCCTGTAGTTAGAGTCATTATAAATGGAATCTAAGTAAAGAATGCTCTAATATACTTGGGATCAACTATTAATGTGATGACTAAGGATATCCTGCAACAACTGAATGTTACAAACATGAGACCTACTCCTACTGTCCTGCAGCTTGCTGATAGTTCCACTGTCAAACTAGATGGTATAGTAGAAGACCTTGTTGTTACTCTAGAATCTTGGGAATATCCAACAGACTTCATGATCCTTTCTCCTAAAGCTACATTAGGAGGGTATCCCATTATTTTGGGAAGGCCGTGGTTAGCTATAGCAGATGCTTACATTGGATGTTGGTTAGGGAACGTGACTATTTCTGATGGGAGAAGCACTAAAAATATTGTCCTTTATCCTCCTACTCAACCATCCCATGATATGGGCAACCCCATCTGACCACATGTTGGAGAAGAGGCCGAGGAGGTCAATTTAGTGGCACAACTCATGATGATAGGCATAAGTCCTTTTATTCAGCTTCAGGAAGAAGATGAAATATTATCCCATATAATTCAAAACAATTGTAAAGTGCATGAAGAACCACCCACTCATGAATCTAGTTCTGCATGTCCATTGCAAATACTTCTGCTAGCTTCTCCTACACCTGAATTTCCTACAACAATAGATATGCTTCATACATTGTTACCGCATGAATTAAAAATGCCAAGCATTAGTGAAACAACCATGATTGAGTTGACCACACAAGTACAAGTTTCAGAGGGGAAACATTTGAATATTAATAAGAAAATAATAACAAAATGAGTCAAGAGTAGGAGTTGTCCCTGAAAAATCTGTTAAAATTGCATCAACATGCATTTGCATGGGATTACCATGACATAAAAGGATTAGATCTCAAACTCTATACTCATAGGATCTACATTAGAGATGACTGCACACCAGTAAGACAACCACAAAGGAGAATCAACCCTGCATTGAGGGAGATTGTGAAAGGAGAACTACAAAATTTATTGGATGTAGGATTTATCTACCCTATCTCAGACAACCAATGGATCTCCCCTTGGTAATTGTGCCTAAAAAGAGAGGTAAATGGAGAGTTTGTGTTGACTATAGAGAACTAAACTCTACCACCAAAAAGGATCACTTTCTTCCTTTTATAGACTAGGTATTGGATTCACTTGCAGGTAAGCAATATTTTTCCTTCTTACATGGATTCAGTGATTATAATCAGATACAAATTGCACTTGAAGATTAGGAGAAGAAAAATTTCACCTGTCCTTGGGGGACTTATGCCTATTCTGTACTCCCATTTGATCTATGTAATGCACCTGAAACCTTCCAAAGAGCAGTTATTAGTATTTTCTCAGATATTTCACATGATTCTACAAAGATCTACATGGATGATTTCACTACTTATGGCACTAATTTTGTAGAAGCATTAGAAAACCTAAGAAAGGTTTTGTAGAGATGTGAGGACCATAACTTGTCCTTAAACATTGATAAATTCTTTATGATGATATAGGAAGGAGTGGTCCTTGGCCATTATATCTCTCAGAAAGGAATTCAAGTGGACCCAACCAAAATTGAGGTAATTACCAATATTTCTATGCCTGTCAAGCAAAAAGATGTTAGAAGTTTCCTGGGACATGCATGATACTATAGGCACTTCATAAAATATTTTAGTAAGATGGAAGCACCACTTTATAATCATTTAACTAAAGATGCTGAGTTCCAGTGGATAGAGGATTGTGATAAAGCATTCTCTGATTTAAAAATAGCATTAACCCATGCTCCTGTGCTCAAAGGCCCTAATTGGGGACTTCCTTTCCATATTCACACATATGCATCTAATTATGCTATAGGGGATGTCTTAGGACAAAGAGAGGGAGCAATAGAGAATGCAATCTACTTTGTCAGCAAGAACCTACAAGGGGCTAAGTTTAACTACACAATGAAAAAGAAGGAGATGTTGGCAGTCATTTATGCTCTCAACAAGTTTAGGCATTATATCACAAGGTATACCGGATCTTTGTCCATATAGACTATGTAGCCATAAGATACCTTATGAACAAGCCATTGATTTCAGGAAGGTTAGCAAGGTGGTTGTTGTTAATGCAAGAATTTAATATCACCATTATAAACAAGCTAGGTAAGACAAATGTTGTGGAAAATTTTCTCTCTAGATTGACTACATTAGAGGACACTCAAGTCATTGATGGCTCCTTTCTTGATGAAATTTTTTTCTCCATCAGTGTGCACACACCTTGGTATGTAGATATAGCCAATTATTTGGTCATAGGAAGAGTTCCTCTTCATTTCTCTCCAAAAGAATGAAGGGTTCTTATTGAAATTTTTTTTTCCATTCTCATGGATAACGGGTTCTTTATTCTATACTGGACCAAATAATGTGATGAGAAGATGTATAAGAGAGGATAAAACTTATGATATACTACATGCATGCCATAATGAACCTTGTGGGGGACACTTTGCAACTAACAGAACGACCATGAAGATTCTCAATATAGGGTATTACTGGCCTACGCTTCATAAAGATTCAAGAAAGTACACTAGGAAGTGTGATAGGTGTCAAAGGATGGGCCAACCAACTAAATTAGCTGAGATGCCTCTATACCCTCAAGTAGTTATCACACCATTTGATAAATGGGGACTTGATTGTTTAGGCCCAATTGATCCACCATCAAATGGAAAATCTTACATCTTGGTTTGTACTGATTATGTGACTAAATGGGTTGAGGTCAAAGCCATGTAACATGCTAGGGACAATAAAGTTGTAGAATTCCTCTATGAAGAAATCTTCACACGCTATGGAGTTCCTAGAGAAATAGTCACAGATCAAGGGGCTCAATTCACATCCACTCTTGTCACAACATTGGTGAATAAGTGTAATGTAAGGCATAGAAAATATACACCCTATCACCCTCAAGCCAATGGCTAGTATGAGGTAACAAATAGGGAAATAAAATCTATTCTGACCAAAACAGTAGCAATCCACAAAAATAATTGGGAAAATAGGTTTCCAGAAGATGTTTGGCCCTACAAAACCACTTGGAAAACCACTATTGGTTTTACTCCCTTTGAACTCTTATATGGAAAAACAACAATGATGCCTATTGATTTTGAACAAAAAAATCTTTGAACAACAATAGACCTTGGAATAGATATATCTGAGCACAAATGGACAGGGTTATGCAACTAAACTCCCTAGATGAGATGAGTAAATAAACTCTCCACCATACTGAGATGGTGCAGAACCAGAGAGTTAGATGGCATGATAAATACATCAAAGAAAATAAGTTCCATCCAGGTGACTGGGCACTTCTTTATGATTCTAGGTATAAAGACAACTTAGGAAAACTTCAAACCAGGTGGTTGGGACCATATGAGATTGCAGAGGTCTTCCCCAATGGTGTTGTTCAACTTACAACAATTGATCATGTCAGGTTCAAGCTCCTGGTCAACAATCATTGCCTCAGGCTATACCATAAACCTACCTCAAAATAGGAGTTCATGCAACAATTTATTGAATACCAAAACTCTAAAGTTCCTACAGCTGAAGGAAGTGGACCTAGTGTCCAACCTTCTAGCTAGTCAAAGGTACACATGCAACCATAATAAAAATTTCCACTTTTTGTGAGAATTAATTTCTTCATCAATAAAACTACCTGCCCATTCATCTCCATCCCCTCTCTCTCTTCCACATCACTCCAACATCACTTCACTCCATCATCACTTCATTTAACAACTCAACCGTACTTTTCTGGTGACCGATACTTCCTTCCACATTCTTTGGAAAAGACATTCCAACTTTTCAGGTATGTGCATAATGACTTAATGTATATTAATTACCTTACATGCATGTGTTTGATTAATGTACTTTAATATTGATATTTCTCATAGAAAATCCTATTAGTATGCCTTGTTATATCATACTTCCATTCTAGCCTATGCAGACACATGCTTTTATTTAGGTTGGGGGGGAAGTGTGAACCTACGTGTCATACATGTCATTAGTCATATTTCATGCACCAACATGACAATAAATTTGAAATGATGTAGTTGAAGTGAAATTTTGCATGCATGATATGACATCAAGCCGCCACCATTTTCTTTGATAATACCCCTCATTTATGTCTTCTTTATTGCCTTAGTCAAAATCATAATGCCACTGAAAAGGTAAAATTGAGAGGTCATATGACATTGGTGTTAGTATTGGTGAGAATTGTAGGAAGTAGAAGATAAATTGGGTTTTCAGAAGAAGGATTGTAGGAAAGGAGTTTTTGTAGAGGTGTTTTCCAGAGTGTGAGTGGAGGCAATGGGAGGTTAGTTAATCAGAAATGAACCAATAGTTCACTAGGTAATCCTACAGGATGCACTATGTGAACCCAAATTCAGAAATTGTGGTCAGCTAGATTACTTTCTGAAGCTAAATAGTTTTAATAACGACATTGCCTTATAATTTGCACAAAATTTTTCTAATGGTGAGGAAATGGTGAAAGGATTAAAAGTTATAGCCACCGAAGAAAGGATTGTTGAAGTGTCAGGTTTTCCTGCTGAAGGAGAACCCTACCCTACTTCTAGGGATGCTAGATTAGCTAGAGCAGAATTCACTGAGCCTAGTGATCCTCTAATTGTTATAGAAAAACAAGGAACAAGAAGAATTTCTTTTCCAGAAACATGGAAGCAAGTTGTTGTCTATATCATCAAATACATTACCTGCGAGGGTCGCCAATCCTATCTTCATTTTGTGCATTTCAAGCTTTTGAATCACATGAGACATGGCAGGAGGATGAATATGCCAAACGTCCTGTCCAATATTCTTGGAATCATGGCTACTGAGACACAGAAAGGTAGGGAAAACTTTGTTTCCCATCATTGTTTTATTAAATTTCTAGTAGAAAAGTCTTTGCAAGATGTGTCCAATATGCCATGGGATGAATTTTTGAACATTAAGAAGTTCAAATTAGAAAATGTGGGTCCTAGAGGTCAACCCCTAACTCATAGGGTTAGTAGGGATGAGGGGGTTATTAAATTCACTCTTGGAGCTTCAACTTATGGGGTAATTCCTAGTACAAACCCTCCTGCAGCTGAACCTATAGTAGAAATTAGTTCCTCTGAATCTGAGCATGCAAATGAAGATAGTTCATCTTTGGACCCCAATGTCGATCTTTCCCATAAAACCACAGTTTGCACTAGGGTTGCTATTCAAAAGGAGGAAGAAAAAATGGGAAAATAAGAAATTAGCAAAGGAAAGGATAAGAAGAAAAAGGGAGGAAAGGTAAATCCTAGCCCTAGGAAGTGGAAAACTGAAGAAATTGAGCATCTTGCAGCCACTGGGAAAACTAAAAGTCCTCCAAAGAAATCAAAAATGACTGAGTATACTACTCATGTGCCTCCAAAAAGGAGCCATAGACTCAGAGGGAAACCTGGAAAGAAGGAAAAAACTCCTAAGGGGAAAACAAATATAGGATTGGCAGAACTTGCTAATGTTGCAGAGCAAGTTGAACATCAGGAACCAGTGCAAGGGAAGATCCTAGTAGGAAAGTACAAACCTCCTAGTTTTTCATGGGCATCAGTAGCCTTGGATTTATGGAAAAAAATGTAGGAGAAAGACGAAGAATGGAATAGAGAAAAACTCAGGCTATAGGAGGAGATCAATAAGAAAAATGAAGAAATTGAGGAGAAGAATGCAAAGATTACTACATTAAAGGATAAGGTAAACTATGTGGTGGCCCTAGTACCAAAAATTATGGAATGTAGGACTCCCCCAAGGGTATATGCATTGAATTTAAGGGAGAATAATCTTTCTTTTAAGTTGTCCAGGGTCATTTCCGGTCTAAACTCTTCCATTGAAACCCCACAAGATTTTTTCCAAGCTTACCAATCCTCTCCTCCTGAAATTAAGAATTTATTGTGTGAGTTGTCTTTGCACAACTATGTTGTTCCCAATGACCATGAATGGAATACATTGCTATATATTGGAGATATTCACTTGAGGGCATTAATGTCATGGATTCAAAATGAAATCAACTGGAGGCAACAATTCAAAATATACAAAGAAAAATAACTCCATACCCCTATCTCTAAGAGATGAATCAAGCAATCCTGCAGATATCTACTACACATGGCACAAACTTCTTTACAATCCAGAGTACAAAAAGAGGATCATGCCATCTAGGGAGAAAGTATACCTAGAATATGAACAGGTAGCTACCACTACATGAAGGACAATATTGGGATATGTAACAATTTATCCATCTTTTTGTTACCATTTTGTGGTTCAAGATACTCTCTAAGGAAGGTGGAGTATTAAACCCAACAACAACCCCTCTAAAAAAACCTTATCATTATTAACCATTGGAGCATCCTCATTCAAGGTTTGTTCTTCATTTTCAATCACATTTTCAGAAATTGGGGTGAAAGGCTCCTTTATCAAATTCATTGGAATCACATTTTTCAAGGGAGAGCTCCCTAGGACTCCTTGTTGAGGACTTTTAGGTTGAAGTGGGAACTTGTTATAAAAATCCTATAAATGACCAAATTTACTACACCCTTGGTAGAAGACCAACACTTTCTCATATTCTAATAGCTAAACCCATCTACCAAATCTTGATTTTAAGGTCACAGAGGTAGGAAGAACTATGTTAACAACATTCACACATTCTAGCATAAACAAATCTAGTCTTGAGAAGGGTAACCTTATCCACCGTCACTAGGGTGCCAAATGAATCAACAATACCCTTAAAGAAATTTGGATGCCAAAATTCCAAAGGCAAAGGCAACCCAGGTAGTGGCAACTTTACCTAGGTCAGTGGAGGCATCAAACCTTGGTTTCCACTTGCATAGGGACAAAATATTCTTAAAGCTTTTATTAAAACCCCAAGGGCCTCCCATGAAAACCCTTATCATATCCTTAGGAATAACAAAGGTGAATATAAAAATGCCTTTACACATAACACTTATGGAAACAGTGCCCTTGAGATTCCAAGTGTTAGAGGCCCACTTACGTACCTGGTCAATAGTAGGATGGCCAAAAAAGAACTTTCCAACCAAGGACAACTTCAATCCATCCAAAGCATCATTCAAGATAACATCTGGGACATCCACTTCATCCCCTTCTATAGTGCATAAAGTAAAAAAAGTATCTTAAGGCACCTTTTTCGAAGTCTTTCCACCAACAAGATTATCAACAAAAGAAACTGGTTTCTCACTGGCAAACGACTTGTCCTTACCCCAAGGAGAAGAAACAAGCCCATTCAAATCCCCAAGACAAGGAACATGCAAAGCTCCACGCATACTTTTAGTCCCCCCATAAGGTGAAGGGAAGGAAGAGACATTCTGGGAGAGGAGATTTCATGGGTGGGGGAGCCCTGATGGGGGCCCCATTGGGCTAGTTCATCAGGAAACACAAAAGCTCAAAAATTTGAAAAAAGGAGTGCGCAAAGAGCTCAGTTTTGTCTATAATTTTTGGTTGATGTTGGATACAATAGAAAGAATCATAGAGATGGTTTTTTATTAGGTAAGAAAAAATTTCAGGGTGTTGTACCCTTCACATAGATCCACAAGGGCCAAGAGAGTTCAAGATCAAAAAAGCATCAAAAAACACAAAGCCAAAAAATAGACACCACAGACAAACAATAGATGGACAAACAAAGAACTAGCAACAGACTAACTAGGCTCTTACTAGTTCTTTGACAAGAGATTTACAACATCATCTCTGACCCACTCCTAGCAGTCTTCAGTCCTTTTCATATCCATCTCATCCTTCATCACCATCGACAGGGTACTGGTGACACAGTGGACCAGCTTAACCATGAAGTGGGTCAAACCACATAATTTTTTTGTCAAGTTTATCCAATCTTTCCTTCAGCATAGAGAGCTCTTCCCCTCCAACCGTAACCTTGTCGGTATCAACATGCTCAAACTCCAACGGTTCCGAGGATTGAGAGGCCAAAACCTCCTTCTGAACTTTGCTCATGTCAGGAATAGAGTAGGGACCTCTAGCATGATCCTCCTCCTCACCCTCAGACTCCTCTTCAAGCTTGCTATCTTTGTTGTCCGAATGCTCATCTTCCGTGTCCAAATATTTAACCAATACTTTTTCCCTGTTCTTGGCCAGCCTACTAGAGTGTCAAATGATGGCATCACAACCAATAACCACTGTCTCTGCAACCACCGTATCCCCCACAGAGTCCTTTCTCTCCTCATTTTTTCCTTTGCTCGTAGGCTCCTTCACTTCCTCCTTGCCTTTATTTATTTGGGTAGGCTTGTTGGTAGTCTTAGTGGGGGTTGCTTTGAGTTCACAAAGACTGGTCGCTGCACTAGTTTGGGTCGCCGCACAAAATCATACAGATGTTAAAAATGGGAAACTCAAGAATTGTTTCTGAATTCTATTCCATCAAATTTTATTCTCCCTCCCCTCCTCCTCCTCCATATTTTCATTACATATTTGATCGGCATCAACAATTTTTTAAGAACTAAAAGGATTTTTTACAAAGTTGTCACGAAACCACATAGTTTTGCTAATACTAGGTAGTGAACCTTCAAATATTTGGTGATATATATCTTTTTGAGTATAAGAATGAAATTGATAACATTATCAAGGAGGTAATAGAGTCTTAGTAATTAGACTAAGTGCAAGTACATCTTTGACATTTGTTGTGATGTTTCCTAAGAAATATGTAGGATGGATGATATGTCTAGATTTTAAGAGAATACATAATTTGATGAGAAAGGATAAATTCACAATGTATTCATAGATTATTTATTAGATGATCAAATTTCTTGACTAAATTTTTAACTAAGTTGGATTTTCAATCAATCTACCACTAAATTTGGTTTAAATAGGACACTCCTAAAATATATTTTAGGAACATGAAGGTCACTTTGAGTTTTTGGTGACACTCTTTGGTATTAAAAAAAAAAGTGTTGAGATAATACCTTCACAAATTCATCTTGGTGTTTTTTATATCATTCTCAAATTTATAGTCACACTTGGACCAATCATGTTAAGTATGTGGATATTTTTCTCAATATTTTAAGGACCATTCCCTTTATACCAAACACTCTAAATGAGCCTTTGTCTTATAGGAGGTAGATTATTTAGGTTCTATTGTTTCATAAGAGAGACTCTAAGTAGACCTAAAAAATATTAACACCATGCAGGATTGGCCTAGACCCAATTCAACTAAGAGTTTTCATGGAATCTTAGGTTTGATCGTATATAGAGATTTTTTTAGGAATCATGGTAAAATTGCTAGATCCCTCACATTGTTGACTAAAAATAATTATTTCCTTTGGAATGAGGAAGTAGAAAATGCTTTACATGCCCTTAAAGCCACCATGTTTTGTACACCACTTTTGGCAATGCCATTTTTTTAGAAAAAATGTCTTAGAATGTGATGCCTCAAGGATAGGTATGGGTGTGCTATTGATGCAAGAGGGATGACCTCTAGCTAGAAATTTCACCAAAAAATAATTGAAAAGGAATAAATTAACTAGATAAACATATGAAAAGGAATTTATGGCTATTTTACACGTGTTTCAATAATAGAATCCATACTTCTTAGCCTGTAGATTCTAAATCATGATAGACTTGAAAATGTCTTAAAAAAGCTCATCACCTCTAGAACAATATAAGTGGGTCATTAAGGTGTTGGATTTTTATTATGATATTATTTATAAAAAGGAAAATGGTAGAAAATATATTTTTCTATATGAAGAGAATGGTGTATTTTTTCCCCTTTCTTTTGGTACCCACTTAGTTAGAGGAGTTCACCAAGTGTTGGAGAATAATCCTAACATTTAGGATTTAATTCAATAATAATAAAAAATTATATGTCCTTTATCGATATCGAGGTCAAGTACTATAGTATTGTAATATATTTTATTTATAAAATAAATCCCAACCCAAGAAAATGTTACTCAAATAAATTTACTCATCCCCATAATGCATCACTCAAGATTTTGGAAGTTGTATGAGATTCAAGTGATTTTTTTAGGGGATGGACTAAGGATTCTTAATTTTTTATGGAAAATATAAAGTATGTCAATGCAGCAAAGGGGAAATGATCAAGTCCCCAAGATTTTAACAATACCTTCCTATTCTAGAAGATGCATGGGTTGATATTTTTATAGATTTCATTTTAGGATTTCCTAGGTTCAAGGTAAATAAGTAATTTTGGTGATTGTTGACCATCTAATTAAGTATTATCATTTTTATATCCTACCGTACCCATCTTTACATTGCAATGTATGGTGTACAATGCTTTCTAGATACAGGATTCAATTTGCATGGTATGTTATTCTGTTATAAGAAGTCATCACACTTTCTTAACAAATATAACCGAGGAAGGAATAAAGTAAACTACATGAAAGTCAATTGAACATGAGCACACCATATTAGCCAAGTAGACAAATTACTGGTTTGGAAACAAGATGTGAGTCCATTTTGAGAAGGATATTACATGGAAGGAATGGTAGGTTCTTGGAGGAAACTTGAGTGGATGAAAGTGGAGGAACACATTTGATAGGTATAGGGTTCATGGATATCTTGGATAAGGGTGATGGAATCTTGTGGATGATTAGGATCATGATATGGAGATGAAGGAATAATTTGGTCTTGACTTGGGGCATGATCATGGGATGGAGGAGGATCATAAGGAGTGGAAGGGAGGAAATCATGAGATGGAAGGGGATTGTTGGATGGGATGGAAAGGGTAGGATTATGAGATGGAGGGAGATTATGAGATAGAGTGGATAATATACTTAGAGCTTGATATGGGTTATGATCATGAGATGGAGTGCATAAGATACTTAGAGCTTGATATGGGATGAGAGCTAAACATGGGCTAGGATCATGATACGAAGGGGGATCATGAGATGGTATGGAACACATGCTTTGATCTTTATTTGGAAGGGATCATTGGATGAGATGGGAATTGTGATTTGATCTTGATTTGGAAGGGTATAATTTGATGGGATGGTTTGATCTTGGCATGGAGGGGAATCCATGTTAGTGTGTTTTGAACTAAGGGATGCTATGATGGGGGGGAAAGGTGGATAGATTTTTATAATTGGGTGGGTGGAGGGATATAAGATACATGAGGCTTATGAGATGTGGGATTAAAATTTTTGATAAGTTGGATGGTGTTAGGACTTTGGAGTGGAATGATGGATGTGGAGTGACATGGCTCCACAATATTTTGATAGGGATTTTGCAATGTTTTTTTTTTCTTGGAGTCCTTGGAGGTATTGAGGATTGAGGTATATATGTTTTAGGCTTATATGGAGGATTATGATTAGATGAGGGATTATGATTATGGTTTGGAGGATCTAGATTAGGTGTTCAAGATTAAAATTATGCATTGGAGGAATATGATTATGGATAGGGACATTAGGATTATGGATATGATGGTAAGGATTATGGCTTAGAGGATTTGGATTGAATGGAGGATTAAAGGATGAAATTTCAGCACCAATACTAAGGAGGTATCTAGCCATGGCCTCGTTATCATTGTTGAAGTGATAGGTGAGGGAAAAATTGGTGAAGGCTTGGTTATTGGAAAATGGATTGGTAAAATATTGGATATAGGAAGAGGTGGTGGGTGGGGAGAGATCATCTTGGTCCATAAGATTCTCACTATCATCATAGGGATCATACTCAGGTTGGTCATCAAGAATATCCTCATCATCATTATCAATGTAATAGGGGTTTCCCTTGATTGTGCTTTTTGGTCTTGTTTGGGTAAGATATGAGTTCATGATGTTGGATTGGGTTGGGATGGATGATGGTGGATTATAATAGATTAGATTAGATGGAGGATAGATTAGATGGTTTGAAATGGTAGATGATTGATTATAAGAGGAAAGTTTGGGATTGATTTTGGATGAGGATGGAAATTAGGATGATGGATTAGAAAATGCATTGGAGATTAGAAGAATATGGCCTAAGGATGAGGATGGAGAATGAAATTAGAATTGGATTAAGGAAAGGTTGGATTAGAGAGGTTTGGAGTGAATATATGGATGAAGGATTATATTGGCTATGGAGTCAGATTGGAAAGATTTTAATGGATGAGGGATAAGGTTGGAAGGATTTAGAAGATTTGAATGGATAGGGGATACAATTGGAAATAGTATAGATGAAGGACTGGATAAATGGATTTGGATGAAGAGATTGAGAGATTGGTTGGATTAGGATGAAGGTTTTTATTTCTTGAATAGGATGTAGATTTTAAATCACACGAACAAATAAAGCAATTAGAGGAATATTTGGATAGATATTTATATATTGATTTCACACAAGAAAAAAAACCAAACACTTTTACAAGCCTATAATTATTCAAGTGGGATTGTATACTTAGTGTGGGCCCACTAGCCAAAGGCTAGTACCTCAAGATTAGTGCAAGGAACTTATCTTTTAAGGGTCAATAGATAAGGATCTAGTGGCACAAGGGCTCACCTTTTCCATTTTTTGGAGGTCCTAAGACCTTCCCCAAAGATTTTCTATCTTTGCTAAGGGAGATACATGGTGAGTAACTTTAGGCATGATATTGTACCTTGCACCACACTAATCAATGGCCAAAAGGTATTAAACTAGGATGAACAAGGTTTCTAGGGAGTCATCTAAATACCTAAAGGGTAAATGAGGCCAAATACATAGATGTAAAGAAATAATACCAAACTTTTTGGGAAGAGAGAATAACCCACTCTCCACCTTCACTTCTCCAAGGTATAAAGTTCTTGGAGGCTTAGTCTAGATTGCAAAGGTTCCACTTCCAAGAATGGTGTCTTTTGAATAACCTCCTGCTCTTTATAGTCTATCGAAACACAAGAGTTGAGGTCATATTATTGGGTGATAAAATCCCTATATATGCCTCCTAAAAAGAATTATCCAAGTGTTTTTTTTTAGGATCGCAAGAATTGCAAGGGGAGAGCATGCACATGTTGGGTTCCTTGAGATAACAATGAAAAGAAAAGAGTAAGTGATGTTTTTGATCCTCAAGATTATATAAAGGTGTAAGAAGAGAGCATACACACCACTCATCCAAAGACACAACAAACAATGTTCATTCACTTGTAGAAAAGAAGTGTGGGACTAAGACTAGTGAAATAATAATGCCTTGGACAAATGTAGTTGCAACACAAATGTGTTAGTAGTTTCACAAAGAAAGTATTGGACTAATAAATATTGCCGCAAGAAAATGGATTAGAAATGATAATAAAATCCTTGCAAAGATCATAAAATAATGTTATGATGTAGCAAATATATGTAAAGAAAATACATTCTTATCATAAAATTGCAATTTTAGATTTTTTGATTTTTAGGTAGTCAAACTAGATCTGATTATTTTCTAATTTTTTGGACCCCAAAATAAAAAATTTAGAGAAAAAACCCCTACTAAAATTATGAGAGATTTCCAAAAACATAAAAATATATGAAAAAATCCTTGATTTGTGCCCTAAAAAGAATATTTATGAAAAAACCCTAGTCGACATAGATTTGATTATTTAGTCACTTTTCAACCTAAAAAATAAAAATATGAAGAACAAACCCCTATTATATTTCTGAGATCTTTCTATAAATATATATTTTTTGAAAATTTTCTACTTTGAGACTTAAAAAACCAAGTTTATGAAAAGTAATAAAATGCCCATAACACATTGATTACTAAAGATCTAAACTTAATTTTTTTACTAGAGCTTTTTAAGATCATCAAAAAAATTGTTTAGGAAAATTGTAGAAAATTTTGTATCTTTTTGAAGGATATGGTGAAATATTTTAAAAGTAGGGTTTTTCCTTCAACCTACAAAATTTAGCTCTAATTTTTTGCATAAAAGAACTAAAAATCAACAAGATGGGGTTATCAAAACCTTTAAAAAGAAAAAATAAATAGAGATGGGAGTCCCATTGGATGTTCCAAAATGATGACAAGAAAATATTAAGGGTAAATAACATTGGAGATAATACAATAGACACATAATACCTTCACCTAAAACCCTTCTTTCTCCTCAAATAGAGCTGAAGTAGAGTGCACCCTAGCTCCACTTGATTTTCTCTTTTGATGTATTGATGGAGGAATGTGGTTTCTTATAAAACCAATAGCATGATGGTATGATTAAGATGATTCAATATAAATTTGGACAACATAAGGATATGAAGATATAAGATATTCAAATGGGGTGAGAGGACTCTCATTTATAGAATTCCCAAGAGAAATCAAGGGTCATGATAGATTGTTTAATAGATGGCTAAGATTGATTGAGGATTAGGGTTTGGATTAAAGATGTAGTCATATGACAAGTATTGAACTGAGGGATAAGGACTA